>JAPYYA010005182.1:0-11034 GCA_028533165.1 Leontopithecus rosalia | reverse complement strand
GAAAGAAAGAAAGAAAATATATCTAAGCAAATGAAGAGTGAGTACTGTATCACTTATGGTAGTGAATAAACCACTTTTAAAAAAAAGATTTTGGCTGGGAATAGTGGCCCAAGCCTATAATCCCATCACTTTCAGAGGCTAAAGTAGGCAGATCGCTTAAGCCCAGGAGTTGGAGGCAAGCCTGGTCAACACAGCCAAACTATTTCTCTACAAAATAGAAAAATTAGCTGGGCATGGTGGCATATGTCTGTAGTCTCAGCTACTCAAGAGGCTGAGGCAGGAGGATCACTTAAGCCCAGGAGGTGAAGGCTGCAATGAGCTGTGATCATGCCACTACTTTTCAGCTTGGGTGACAGAGTGAGACCCTGTCTTAAAATTTTTTTACCATTTTTTTAAAGCATGGTTTTAGGTTCACAGCAAAATTGAGAGAAAAGTACAGAGATTTCCCATAAGCCCCCTGAACTCACACAACATACAGCCTCCCCCGTTATCAACATTCAACACCAGAGTAGTATAGTTTTACAACTGGGTTAATCACTTTTAATTTTTGCATATAAGTTAAAAGATAAATGTATTAAAAATAACTATAACTAAAAAGTATATAAATGAGTATGTACTATAGGTAGATATAAATAACAAAGAATATATGTATGGGGGGAGAAGTAAAATATAGAGTTTCTGTGTATGTGACTGAGCTTAAAATAGATTGTCATATCTATAAGATATTTATGTAGGTCCCATGGTAATTATAAATAAAATACATATAGAAGTTGTACCAAAAAAGAGAAAAAATTTTAAGTATATCAGTCTTAAGAAAATAAAGCACAAAGAAAGACAGTGGGAGATAAAAAAGAGGGACCAAAGAACTATAGGACAACAGAAAATAATGAAAAGGCAATAGGAAATTCTTTTCTTTCAACAGTTACTTAAAATACAAATAGACTAAACTAACCAATCGAAAGACAGAATGGCTACATGAATTTAAAAACAAGATCCAACAATACACTGTGTACAAGACACTCACTTTAGATTTAATAACATGTATAGGCTGGAAGTGAAGGAATTAAAAAAAGATATTCCATACAAATGGTAATAAAAAGAGTAAGAGTGGCTATGCCATATCAAACAAAATAGACTTTAAGTCAAAAATTGTTACAAGAGACACAGACATTATATAATGATAAAAGTATTAATATGGCAGGAAGATATAACAAATATATATATATATATGTACCCTGCATGACAGTACCTAAATATATAAAGCAAGTATTAATAGATCTGAAGAGAGACATAGGCAGCAATACAAAGATACACTACTTTTCAATAGTGAATACAACATGCTGGGCACAGTGGCCCATGCCTGTAATCCCAGAAATTCAGAAGGCTGAGACGGGAGGATTATTTGAGAAGAAAGTGGCCAGGAGTTTGAGACAACCTCGGCAAGATAACTAGACCCTACCCCTACCCCAAAAACAAACAAACAAACAAAAAACCAGCTATGGTGGCACATGCCTGTAGTCCCAGCTACTTGGGAGGCTAAGGCAGAAGGATCACTTGAGCCCAGGAACTTGAGGCTGTAGTGAGCTATGATAATGCCACTGAACTCCAGTCAACAAATAAATAAGAATAATGAATAGCTCAGACAGAAAATCAATGAAGAAATACTAGACTTCAAAAACACTTCAAAAAAAAAAAAAGACCAAATAGACCTAACATACTTATTCAGAACATTCCAACCAACAGGGGCAGAATATACATTCTTCTTAAACATACAGAAAATGGGCCAGGCCCGGTGCTCACACCTGTAATCCCAGCACTCTGGGAGGCCGAGGCGGGCAGATCACAAGGTCAAGAGATTGAGACCTGAGAGATCCAAGATGGCCAACTAGCAGCAGCTCAGGATTGTAGCTCCCAGTGAAAGAGACAGTGAGTAAACACCACATTTCCAGATTAATTTTTGTTGTCCACGGACCAGAAGATTCCCAGCAGAGAAGCCCGTGGATTGCCAGGGTGACTCTTTTGGCCAGGGTGGCTGTTTTGCCAGTGCCCTGGCACAGCGGTTCTCAGTGCAGAGTATACGGGACTGGGGGCCCTTTTAGTTGGCATTTGGAGCTCCGGGAAGGCAGAGTTGCCCATTCAGCTAATTAAAAAGAGGACTGAAACTGGGTGCAAGACCGAGAGATTCCCGGGCAGAAATGCACCATGAATCTCAATGCCGCTGTTTCAGCTGGCGCAGTGGGTCACCATGGGAAACTCCCCCCCACACACAAAAAACAGCAATTGGAAGCGTTGAGGATTGAGAGTTTCACAGCAAGCACAGCTGAACCCAGGAAGGGCCAGCTCTGTGAGGGAGGGGCGTCCACCAAAGGAAAACTAAGAAACAGAAAAAACATCATCACCAACAAGCTGCACATCCACTCAGAGGCCCAATTTGAAAGTCAGCAATCACAAAGATGACAGGTGGCTAAATCCAAAAAGATGGGAAGAAACCAGTGCAAAAAGGCTGAAAACACTCGAAATCAGAATGTCTCTCCTCCTACAGGGGATCACAGCTCCTCATCAGCAACAGAACAAGGCCTGATGAAGAATGAGTGTGATGAATTGACAGAATCAGGCTTCAGAAGGTGGATAATAAGAAACTTCTGTGAGCTAAAAGAACATGTTTTAACCCAATGCAAAGAAACTAGGAACATTGAAAAAAGGTTTGATGAAATGCTAATGAGAATAGACAATTTAGAGAGGAATATAAGTGAATTAATGGAGCTGAAAAACACAATACGAGAACTTAGTGAAGCATGCACATGGTTTTTTTTTTTTTTTTTTTTTTTTTTGAGATGGAGTTTCACTGCTGTTACCCAGACTGGAGTGCAATGGCACGATCTCAGCTCACCGCAACCTCTGCCTTCTGGGTTCAAGCAATTCTCCTGCCTCAGCATCCCGAGCAGCTGGGACTACAGGAGTGCACCAACATGCATAGCTAATTTTTGTATTTTTAGTAGAGACAGAGTTTCACCTTGTTGACCAGGATGGTCTTGATCTCTTGACCTCGTGATCCACCCGCCTCAGCCTCCCAAAGTGCTGGGATTACAGGCGTGAGCCACTGCACCCGGCCGTATGCACATGTTTTAACAGTCAAATTGATCAAGCAGAAGAAAGGATATCAGAGGTTGAGGATCAACTAATGAAATAAAATGAGAAGACAAGTTTAGAGAAAAAAGGGTAAAAGGAATGAGCAAAGTCTCCAAGAAATATGGGACTATGTGAAAAGACCTAATCTACGTTTGATAGGTGTACCTGAATGTGACAAAGAGAATGAATCCAAGCTGGAAAATATTCTTTAGGATATTATCCAGGAAAACTTTCCCAACCTAGCAAGGCAGGACAATACTCAACTCCAGGTAATACAGAGAACACCACAAAGATATTCCTTAAGAAGAGCACCCTCAAGGCACATAATCGTTAGATTCACCAGGGTTGAAATGAAGGAGAAAATACTAAGGGCAGCCAGAGAGAAAAAGGTCAGGTTACCCACAAAGGGAAGCCTATCAGACTCTCAGCAGATCTCTCAGCAGAAACCCTACAAGCCAGAAGAGAGTGGGGGCCAATATTCAACATCCTTAAAGAAAAGAATTTTCAACCCAGAATTTCATATCCAGCCAAACTAAGCTTCACAAGTGAAGGAAAAATAAATTTTTTTGCAAACAAGCAAGTACTCACAGATTTTGTCACCACTAGGCCTGCTTTACAAGAGCTTCTGAAAGAAGCATTATGTATAGAAAGGAACAACCAGTATCAGCCATTCCGAAAACATATCAAAAGGTTAAGAGCATCAGTATAATGAAGAATCTACATCAACTAATGGGCAAAACAGCCAGCTAGTATTAAATGGCAGTATCAAACTCACAAATGTCAATAACAATCCTAAATTTAAATGGACTAAAAGTCCCAATAAAAGACACAGACTGGCAAATTGGATAAAATAGCCAAAACCCAAAGGTATGCTGCATCCAGACCCATCTCACATGCAAGGATACACAAAGACTCAAAACAAAGGGATGGAGGAAGATCTACCAACCAAATGGAGAGAGAAAAAAAAAAGAAGGAGTTACAATTCTCGTCTCTGATAAAATAGACTTTAAAGCAACAAAGACCAAAAGAGACAAAGAAGGACATTACATAATGGTAAAAGGATCAATTCAACAAGAAGAGCTAACGATCCTAAATATATACATACCCAATATAGGAGCACCCAGATACATAAGACAAGTTCTTAATGACTTACAAAGAGACTTAGACTCCCATACAATGATAGTGGGAGACTTTAACACTACATTGTCAGTAGTAGACAGATCAACGAGACAGAAAATTAAAAAGGATATCCAGGACTTGAACTCAGACCTGGAACAAGTAAACTTAATAAACATTTATAGAACTCTCCACCCCAAATCCACAAAGCGTACATTTTTCTCAGTATCACATCACACCTATTCTAAAAGTGACCACATAATTGGAAGTAAATCACTCCTCAGCAATTGCATAGCATTTCACAGGTTTAAATGAAATATTGGTTGGCTGCTTGCTTGTTATTTTCCTCCCTTATTCCTTCCTGTCTCCATTGTTAAGCACATTTATTGGCATAAAAGAGGTTTATAATACCCATTTTTAGACTGCATTCTAGCCTGGGCTATAGAGCAAGACTCCCATTCTCTCTCCCTCTTTCTTTCTCTCTTTTATTCTTTTTCCTTCTTTCTCTCTTTTTTTCTTTCTTCTTTTTCCTTTCTTTTTTCTTTTTAAAAAAAAGAGAGAGAGATCAAGACCATCCTGGCCAACACGGTGAAACCCTGTCTCTACTAAAAGTACAGAAACAAAATTAGCCGGGCATGGTGGCACGCACCTGTGGTCCCAGCTACTAGGGAGGCTGAGGCGGAAGAATTGCTTGAACCCAGGAGGCGGAGGCTGCAGTGAGCCAAGATTGCACCATGGCACTCCAGCCTGGTGACAGAGCAAGATTCTGTCTAAAAAAAAAAAAAAAACTCAAAATATTCTACAGAATATACCACATTCAGTCACAAAGTAAGTCTTAACAAAATTAAGACAACTGAAATCATAACAAGCATCTTTTCTGAACACAATGGAATAAAAGTAGAAATCAACGGCCTAAGAAAAACTGCAAATTACACAATTTGTAGAAATTAACACAAACCCAGTGGGTCAAAGAAGAAATCAGAGAATGGAATGGTGGTTGCCAGGAGCTGCAGAAGGGAAAACTGGGGAGTTGCTATCAATGGACTTTGAGTTTCGGTTATGAAAGATGAGAGATCTGTTGTTCAACTGTGTTGCCTATAGTTGATAACAACTGTATTGTACACTTAAAAATTTGTTAAGAGCATGGATACCGTTAAGTATTCTCTCAAAAATAAAGCAAGTAAAGGATAAGCAAGAAAACATATAGAAAGTAGTACAATGAACTAGAATGCCCAGATATAATTTGTATATAAAATAAATTACTTCCCATAGGCAAAAGTCATATTAATAAGAATTGGTCATAAGTAATGCTTTGTGAGATCTGCAAACACACAAGAAATTTTTAAAAATGCAACTCATTGTTTTAGTTAATATCAAATCTGTAAAAATGTAACAATTTGGAACTATTTTTAAAAATAACACCATTAGTGTTGCATGTACATAAGATTTTTCTAAAAGGCCATTTTGGGGTTATTGTTAAAAAAAGAATGCTTGCTCTTTCTGGGTAACATACTGCAAATTTTGAGAAAATTAAAATACTCTATTTTCCATTAATTAAGATAAATATATTTTACTTCTATAATAAAATATGACAAATATGCTAAATTAGTGTTTCTTAAAACCTGATTATCCACAAAGACAAATTTTGATAATAATCACCATGATGCCAGAGGCTACTGATCAAACTAGATGTTTGGTTGTTCTGATGTTCATCTTTTTATCTGCCTTGAAAGAAAAAGTCAAGTATGTCAAGTATTCACCACAAAGCTTACAAGAACCTAATTAGAGCTACAAAATCAAAATAAAAGAGTATAGCACTGGGAGATGCATAGTTTGAAGGGCTTATTCTTCAATTAAAATCACATATCTACCACTTGTTTAGAAAAAAAAAATCAAACTCATTAACAAGATACTCAGCCAAAATCCCTCCCAATCTATCCTTAGCCTGTCCCCAGACTCATCTTCTCTCATTACAGTTACAGCAGAATACTGACACTGCCTAGTCTCCACATCCCTGGTCATATTTTTAGTCTTTCAGGAATGCCCTAACCTACTTACTTTTAAATTGTCCTCTAACCAGGTTCATCTCAAATTAATTTTCCCATTATTCCAGTCAGATTTAACCTCTCTGAATCTATGCATACACCTGAATTCTAAGTTATACAATTCACTTATTTACCTATTTGACAATATATACTGAGTGCTAACGTGCTAAGCACTGTTCTAAGGCTGAGGCTACAATGGTAGAAAAGACTTGACATGTAAGTTAATGCTTGTACTCATCATAGACTAACCTGTATTTTCCTTAGTTGTTTAAATGACTATTCTTCCATCAATTTGTGAGTTTCTTGAAGTCAAGGCCCACACATTAAAAAAAAAAAATCTTTGCTCACACAGAGCACTTATCATATTATATTTAGAATGGTAGCAATTGGTTTTAAGACCAGGTTTCGTAATTTATTGTCTTGGGAACTTGAACAAAGCACTTATCTCTTTTATTCTCCTTTTTTTTTAGATGGAGTTTTGCTCTTGTTTCCCAGGCTGGAGTGCAGTGGCACGATCTTGGCTCACTACAACCTCCGCCTCCCAGGTTCAAGCAATTCTCCTGCCTCAGCCTCCCGAGTAGCTGTGATTACAGGCATGCACCACCATGCCCAGCTAGTTTTGTATTTTAAGTAAAGACGGGGTTTTGCCATGTTGGACAGGCTGGTTTCAAACTCCTGACCTCAAGTGATCCACCCGCCTCGGCCTCCCAAAGTGCTGGGATTACGGGCATGAGCCAATGCGCCCAGCTGATTCTCTTTTATTATATGGGAAGTAGAGATAATAGTACCTGTCTTATGCTAAATTTCTCAAAAAAAGTATTTTGTTGAGCTCTAGAAGTCTAAAAATATCCACTAAATATTGGTACTGAGTAGATAAAGAAAATGTGATATATATACACCATGTAATACTACTGGGCCATAAAAAAAAAAGAATGAAATAATGTCTTTTGCAGCAACTTGCATGGAGCTGGAGGTCATTATTCTAAGTAAAGTAACTCGGGAATGGAAAAGCAAATACTGTATATATTCCATTCACTTATAAGTGAGAGCTAAGCCATGAGGATGCAAAAACATATGCAATAATGAAATGAACTTTGGGGATTTAGGAAGGGGAGAGGTTGGAAAAGATGTGCGGGATAGAAGACTATATATTGGGTACAATATATACATTGTTCAGGTGAGGGGTATACTAAAATCTTAGACTTCACCACTAAATAACTCACCCATCTAACCAAAAACTACCTGTACCCCAAAAACTATTGAAAAAATCATTAAAAAAATACTGGTACTACTATTACATTAGTAAATAAACCCACCTCTTCTATTATACTGAATTATAGCTGGGGCCATAATTTGTTAACTATTCACTGACCAACAAAACTAATGTAAAACAGTAAGCTAAGCAACAGTACAACAAAGTCCTCCATTAGCTGAAATACAGATTACATTTACATTTTTGGGGGTGGGGCGGGGGTGGGTGGGACAGTTTTGCTCTTGTTGCCCAGGTTGGAGTGTAATGGCATGATCTGGGCTCACTGCAACCTTGGCCTCCTGAGTTCAAGCAATTCTCCTGGCTCAGCCTCCGCATAGCTAGGATTACAGGTATATGCCACCATGCCTGGCTAAGTTTTTGTAATTTTAGTAGAGATGGAGTTTTACCATGTTGGCCAGGCTGGTATTGAACTCCTGACCTCAGGTGATCCACTCGCCTCGTATTCCCAAAGTGTTGGGATTACAGGCATGAGCCACCGTGCTCAGCCTCACATTGACTTTTTGTAGTGGTATCTCCCCAGCTGATATCCTACACTTATTTTCCCAGTTAGATTTCTAAGTATCTTCTATGTAACCCCATATGATGTTAACATTCAGGGTTCATGGGACCACTAGGAGGTATTAATGTGATTTTGTTTACTGTTGTTTTATTTTAATGTTGATGAGGAAAAGAAGGATCCCCAGGCAGGCCATTGTATGTGAGGAGTTTGCATGTGTTCCCCACATCTGCATGGATTTTCTCTGGACACTCCAGTTTCCTCCCACATCCCAAAGATGTGCACATTAGGAGAACTGGCATCTCTATATTGTCCCAGTATGAGAGTGTTCTCCCAGAAGATGGCGCAGTAGGAGGAACTCAGGATTGCAGCTCTCAGTGAAGGTGCAGAGGGTGAGTCCAAGCCACATTTCTAGATGGATCTTTGTTGCCCACAGAACGGGGAAATTGCCAGGTGTAGGTGAGACATAGGACTCCAGTGCAGCTGTTTTGGCTGGTGCGGCTGTTTTGGCGGGTGCCGCAGCGCAGCAGCACTCCGCACAAAACACACTGGTCTGGGTGCCCTTTTAAAGCAGCAATCTGAGATCTAGGAGGGCAGATTAGCCTATCCATCTGATTAAATGGGACTTGGACAGTGAGCCAAACCAGGAGATTCCCAGGAAGCGACATTTGAGCTGGTGCAGTGGGTCGCTGCACGGGAAATCACACAGATGCCAGTGCCCTATCACCAGATGACTGAAACACCTGGGAGAGAGTCACCTGTTCAACTTAAAAAACAAAAAGAAAAGAAGAAAGGGCTCTGAGGCAGGGAGCTAGGTGATCAGGCTTGGCGGGTCCCACCCCCACATGGACAAACAAAACAGCAATCTGATACACTCGGAGTTGAGAGTTTCACTGTGGGCAAAGCTGAACCCAGGATGGGGCAGCTCAGTGGGGGAGGGGCATCTGCCATTACCGTGGCATTCCGCCCCTACTGAGGTACACTCCCATTGCTGATGCAGCCTGCCGTTGCCGAGGCAACTCTCCATAACAGAGAGACTCTGCCAATACAGAGGTGGGCCACCATAACCACACCCATATAAACAGGACTAGGGGGAATTACATTCGGCAGCAGGGCGGAGCCCATGGCAGCACGGCAGAGCCCACGGCAGCAGGGTGGAGCCTCGGCAGGCAAATAGTGACTAGACTGCCTCCTAGCTGGGCAGGACAGTGCAACGGATACTCATAAAGAAAGCCCTAACTCCCCGAGACAGAGCATCTGAGGAAAAAAAGGGGTTTTATGAGTTCTGCTGCAGCAAACCTAAACGTACCTGCCTAACAGCTCTGAATGAACAACAGAGCTCACAGCTTAGCACTTGAGCTCCTATAAAGTACAGAACGTCTCCTCAAGCAGCTCCCTGACCCCAGTATATCCAAAGAGTCACCTCAAAAAAGGACTATCAGACTGACATTTGGCAGGCATCATTCTGGGACAAAGACAGCAGAAGAAGAAACTGGTACCATCCCTCACTGTTTCGCAGCTGCTACAGGTGTAACCCAGGCAAGCAGGGCCTGGAGTGGACCTCAGCAGTCGTACAGCAGAGGAGCTAGACTGTTAGAAGGAAAACTAAGTAACAGAAATACTTCATCATCAACAATCTGGGCATCCACTCAGAGACCCAATCGAAAAGTCAGCAACTACTCAGACGACAGGTGGATAAACCCACAAAGATGGGAAGAAACCAGCGCAAAAAGGAGGAAACACCTGAGACCAAAACACCTCACCTCCTACAAAGGACCAAAACTCCTCACCAGCAGAGGGAACAAAGCTGGATGCAGAATGACTGTGATGAAATGACAGAATCAGACTTCAGAAGGTGGGTAATGAAAAACTTCCGTGAGCTAAAAGAACATGTTCTAAATCAATGCAAAGAAACTAAGAACCTTGAAAAAAGATTAGAGGAAATGATAACAAGAATGGACAACTTAAGAGAGGAATATGAATGAATTGAAGGAGCTGAAAACACAACATGAGAACTTCGCGACGCATGAACAAGTTTAAACAGCTGAATTGACCAAGCAGAAGAAAGAATATCAGAAGTCGAAGATCAACTCAATGAAATAAAACAAGAAGCCAAGATTAGAGAAAAAAAGTGCAAAAAGGAATGAACAAAGTCTCCAAGAAAGGTGGGACTATGTGAAGAGACCTAACCTACATTTCATAGGTGTACTAGAATGTGACGAAGAGAATGAATTCAAGCTGGAAAAAACTCGTCAGGATATTATCCAGGAAAATTTCCCCAACCTAGCAAGGCAGGCCAATATTCAAGTACAGGAAATACAGAGAACACCCCAAAGATATTCCGCAAGAAAAGCAACCCCAAGGCACATAATCGTCAGATTCACCAGGGTTGAAATGAAGGAGAAAATCCTAAGGGCAGCCAGAGAGAAAGGTCAGGTCACCCACAAAGGGAAGCCCATCAGACTCACAGCAGACCTATTGGCAGAAACCTTACAAGCCAGAAGAGAGCGGGGACCAATATTCAACATCCTTAAAGAAAAGAACTTTCAACCCAGAATTTCATATCCAGTCAAACTGAGCTTCATAAGTGAAGAAAAAATAAAATCATTTGCAAACAAGCAAGTACTCAGAGATTTTGTCACCACCAGGCCTGCTTTACAAGAGCTCCTGAAAGAGGCACTACACACAGAAGGGAATAAGAACCAGCCATTCCAAAAACATACCAAATGCTAAAGAGCATCAACAAAATGAAGAATCTGCATCAACTAATGGGCAAAACAGCCACCTAGCATTAAAATGGCAGTATCAAATTCACACATAACAATATTAACCCTAAATGTAAATGGGCTAAATGCACCCATCAAAAGACACAGAATGGCAAATTGGACAAAAAGCCAAAACCCATCGGTGTGCTGCATCCAGGAAACCCATCTCACATGCAAGGATACACAAAGGCTCAAAATAAAGGGATGGAG
>JAPYYA010005181.1:0-11037 GCA_028533165.1 Leontopithecus rosalia | reverse complement strand
TTACTGTAGCCTTGTAGTATAGTTTGAAGTCCAGTAGTGTGATGCCTCCTGCTGTTTGTTTTTTTTTTTTGCTTAGAACTGACTTGGCTATGTGGGCTCTCTTTTGGTTCCATATGAAGTTTAAGGTGGTTTTCTCCAGTTCTGTGAGGTAGGTCATTGGTAGCTTGATGGGGATAGCGTTGAATCTGTAAGTTACTTTGGGCAGTATGGCCATTTTCACGATATTGATTCTTCCTAACCATGAACATGGCATGTTTCTCCATCTGTTTGTGTCCTCTCTTATTTCATTGAGCAGTGGTTTGTAGTTCTCCTTGAAGAGGTCCTTTACGTTCCTTGTTAGTTGTATTCCTAGGTATTTTATTCTCTTTGTAGCAATTGTGAATGGTGGTTTGTTTTTGATTTGGCTTTAAGTCTGTTATTGGTGTATAGGAATGCTTGTGACTTTTGCACATTGATTTTGGATCCTGAGACTGCTGTAGTTGCTTATCAGTTTCAGGAGATTTTGGGCTGAGACGATGGGGTCTTCTACATATACAATCATGTCGTCTGCAAATAGAGACAATTTGGCTTCCTCCTTTCCTATTTGAATACCCTTTATTTCTTTTTCTTACCTGATTGCTCTGGCTAGAACAATATTGCTCTGGCTAGTACTATATTGAATAGAAGTGGTGAGAGAGGGCATCCTTGTCTAGTGCCAGATTTCAAAGGGAATGCTTCTAGGTTTTGCCCATTCAGTATGATACTGGCTGTTGGTTTGTCATAAATTGCTTTTATTATTTTGAGATATGTTCTGTCAATATGTAGTTTATTGAGGGTTTTTAGCATAAAGGGCTGTTGAATTTTGTCAGAGGCCTTCTCTGCATCAATTGAGATAATCATGTGGTTTTTGTCTTTGGTTCTGTTTATGTGGTGAATTATGTTTATAGACTTGCATATGTTGAACCAGCCTTGCGTCCCCAGGATGAAGCCTGCTTGATCATGGTGGATAAGCTTTTTGATGTGCTGTTGCAGTTGGTTTGCCAGTATTTTATTGAAGATTTTTGTGTCCGTGTTCATCATGGATATTTGGCCTGAAGTTTTCTTTTCTTGCCGGGTTTTGGTATCTGGATGATGTTGGTCTCATAAAATGATTTGGGAAGGATTCCCTCTTTTTGGATTGTTTGGAATAGTTTCAGAAGGAATGGTACCCGCTCCTCTTTGTGTGTCTGGTAGAATTCGGCTGTGAAACCATCTGGACCTGGGCGTTTTTTGTGTGGTAGGCTCTTAATTGCTGCCTCAACTTCTGCCCTTGTTATTGGTCTATTCAAGGTTTTGACTTCCTCCTGGTTTAGGCTTGGGAGGATGCAAGTGTCCAGGAATTTATTCATTTCTTCTGGGTTTACTAGTTTATGTGTATAGTGCTGTTTGTAATAATCTCTGATGATGATTTGAATTTCTGTGAAATCTGTGGTGATATCCTCTATCGTTTTTTATTGCATCTATTTGGTTATTCTCTCTTTTCTTTTTTATTAATCTGGCTAGTGGTCTGTTTATTTTGTTGATCTTTTTGAGAAACCAGCTCCTGGATTTATTGATTTTTTTTGAAGGGTTTTTTTGTGTCTCTATCTCCTTCAGTTCTGCTCTGATCTTAGTTATTTCTTGTCTCCTGCTAGGTTTTGAGTATTTTTGATCTTGCTCCTCTAGCTCTTTCAATTTTGATGATAGGGTGTCAAGTTAGGATCTCTCCTTGCTTCTCATGTGGCCATTTGTTGCTATAAATTTTCCTCTGGAGACTGCTTTAAATGTGTCCCGGATATTCTGGTATGTTGTATCTTCATTCTCACTGGTTTCGAAGAGCATCTTTATTTCTGCCTTCATTTTATTTTTTATCCAGTCAACATTCAAGAGCCAGTTGTTCAGTTTCCATGAAGCTGTGTAGTTCTGAGTTAGTTTCTGAATTCTGAGTTCTAACTTGGTTGCACTGTGGTCTGAGAGACGGTTCTGTTCTTTTGCATTTGCTGAGGAGAGATTTACTTCCAAAAATGTGGTCTATTTTAGAATAGGTGTGATGTGGTGCTGAGAAAAATGTATATTCTGTGGATTTGGGATGGAGAGTTCTGTAAATGTCTATTAGGTTTGCTTGGTCCAGGCTTGAGTTCGAGTCCTGGATATCCTTGTTAATTTTCTGTCTCATTGATCTGTCTAATACTGACAATTGGGTGTTAAAGTCTCCCACTATTATTGTGTGGGAGTCTAAGTCTCTTTGTAAGTCATTAAGAACTTGCTTTATGTATCTGGGTGCTCCTGTATTTGGTGCATATACATTTAGGGTCATTGGCTCTTCTTGTTGAATTGATCCTTTTACCATTAAGTAATGTCCTTCTTTGTCTCTTTTGATCTTTGTTGGTTTAAAGTCTATTTTATCAGAGGCGAAAATTGCACTCCCTTTTTTTTTGCTTTCCATTTGCTTGGTAAATCTTCCTCCATTCCTTTATTTTGAGCCTTTGTGTATCCTTGCATGTGAAATGGGTTTCCTGGATACAGCACACCAATTGGGTTTTGGCTTTTTATCCAATTTGCCAGTCTGTGTCTTTCAATTGGGGCATTTAGTCCATTTACATTTAGGGTTAATGTTGTTATGTGTAAATTTGATCCTTCCATTTTGATGCTAGCTGGCTATTTTACCTGTTAGTGGATGCCGTTTCTTCATTGTGTCAATGCTCTTTACCACTTGGTATGTTTTTGGAGTGGCTGGTACTGGTTGTTCCTTTCTATGTTTAGTGCCTCTTTCAGGATCTCTTGTAAAGCAGGTCTGGTGGTAATGAAATCTCTGAGTACTTGCTTGTTCGTAAAGGATTTTATTTTTTCTTCACTTATGAAGCTTAGTTTGGCTGGATATAAAATTCTGGGTTGAAAGTTCTGTTCTTCAAGGATGTTGAATATTGGCCCCCACTCTTTTCTGGATTGTAGGATTTCTGCCAAGAGAGATCTGCAGTGAGTCTGATGGGCTTCTATTTGCAGGTAACTGACCTTTCTCTCTGGCTGCCCTTAGCATTTTCTCCTTCATTCAACCCTGGTGAATCTGACAATTATGTGCCTTGGGGTTGCTCTTCTTGAGGAATATCTCTGTGGTGTTCTCTGTATTTCCTGGACTTGCATGTTGGCCTGCCTTGCTAGGTTGGGAAAGTTTTCCTGAGTAATATCCTGAAGAGTGTTTTCCAGCTTGGATTCATTTTCTCTGTCACATTCAGGTACAACTATCAAACATAGATTAGGTATTTTCACATAGTCCCATATTTCTTGGAGACTGTTCATTACTTTTCACTCTTTTTTCTCTAATCTTGTCTTCTTATTTTATTTCATTGAGTTGATCTTCGACCTCTGATATCCTTTCTTCTGCTTGGTAAATTCGGCTATTGAAACTTGTGTATGTTTCGCAAAGTTCTTGTGTTGTGTTTTTCAGCTCCATCAATTCACTTATGTTCCTCTCTAAGTTGTCCATTCTCATTAGCATTTAGTCAAATCTTTTTTCAATGTTCTTAGTTTCTTTGCATTGGGTTAGAACATATCCTTTTAGCTCGGCGAAGTTTCTTTTTACCGACCTTCTGAAGCCTGTTTTTGTCAATTCAACACACTCATTCTCCATCCAGCCTTGTTCCTTTGCTGTTGAGGAGTTGTGATCCCTTAGAAGAGGAGAGGTGTTCTGATTTGGGGTGTTTTCATCCTTTTTCTGCAGGTTTCTTCCCATCTTTGTGGGTTTATCTAACTGTTGTCTTTGTAGTTGCTGACTTTCAGATTGGTTCTCTGAGTGGACGTCTAGTTTGTTGATGATGAAGTTATTTCTTTCTGTTTCTTAGTTTTCCTTCTGACATTCAGGCCCCTCTGCTGTGGGACTGCTGAGGTCCATTCCAGGCCCTGCTTGCCTGGAGATCACCTGCAGCAGCTCCAAAACAGTAAGGGTTGCTGCCAGTTTCTTCTGCTAACTTTGTCACACAAGGATACATGCCAGATGTCAGTCTGAGCTTTCCTTTATGAGGTGACTCTTTGGATATACAGGGGTCTGGGAGCTTCTTGAGGAGACAGTCTGTCCTTTATAGGAGCTCAAGTGCTGAGCTGTTATCTCCATTGTTCATTCAGAGCTTCTGGGCAGGTACATTTAAATCTGCTGCAGCAGAACTCATAAACCCCTTTCTTTTTTTTCCCCAGGTGCTCTGTCCCAGGAAGGTAGGGCATTATAAGTTTCAGTCATGCTGCTGCTTTTTTCAGGGCTGCCCTGCTCAGCAAGGAAGCAGCCTAGTCACTGCCTGCCTGCAGAGGCTTTGCTGAGCTGGTGTGGGCTCTGCCCAGCTGCTGTGTGAACTTCCCTACAGTCCTGTTTATACGGGTATAGTTAGAACTGCCTCGGCAATGGTGGCCCACCTCTATAATGGTGGACTCTCTCTGTAATGGCGAGCTGCCTCAGCAATGGCGGACTACCTCCATAGTGGTGGACTGCCTCAGTAATGGTGGATGCCCCCACCTCCACAGAGCTGGACTGTCCTGGGTTCAGCTGTTTTTGCTGTGAAATTCTCAATCCAGAGTGTTTCTGATTGCTGTTTTTTGTGGGTGTGGAACCAGCTGAGCCTGGTCACCTGGCTCCCTGCCTCAGACACCCCCCCTTTTTTTTAATGAATGGGCGACTCTCTCCCAGGCATTCCAGTTGCCTGTTGAAAAGGTGCCAGGATCTGTGTGATTTCCCCTGCTACAACCCCCTGTGCTGGCTGAAATAGCCACGCTGAGATTTGTGGAGCTTTTTTGCCCGGGAATCTCCTAGCCTGGCTCCGTGTTTAAGACCCCTTTTTAATCAGTTGAATGGGCGACTCTGTCTCCCAGGAGCTCCAATCGCCAGCTAAAATGGCTCCCAGACCCATGTGTCTTGTGCAGAGACCCGGCGTGCCAGCCAAAACAGCCATGCTGGCCAAAACAGCGGCGCTAGCAACCCCTGGGGCTCCTCTTCTGGGAATCTCCTGGTCTGTGGGCAATTAAAATCCATCTGGAAATGCAGCGTCCCCGCACCCTCTGCACTTTCGCTGGGAGCTGCAATCATGAGCTGCTCCTAATCGGCCATCTTGGACCTATCTGCTTGTATATTTTCTTTGGAGAGATGTCCCTTGAAATCCTTTGCTGATTTTTAAATTGGGTTGTTTGTCTTTTACTGTTTATATATAAGGGTTTTTTATACAATCCATACTCAAGTCCCCAGCCAGAGATACGATTTGCAAATATTTTTCTATCATTCTGTGGTTTGTCTTTTTGCTTTCTTAGTGATGCCCTTTGAAGCCCAAAAGTTCTTAATTTCAGTGATGTGTAATGTATCTAATTTTAATTTTGTTGGTGTGCTTCTGGCATCATGGTCAACTTTACTTTGAATTCTGCTGCAAGACTGGGTAAAGTAAGGACAGAGAAACACAAGTTTGGTGATGGAAGGAACTTATTATCTGGAAGATGGTTTATAAAGTATTGGGGTTGAACTCCTAATGTAGTGGATCATGAGGGCCTAAGGAGAACATAAAAGTCAACTCTTAGACCCAAGGTACATAGCGTCTAAGAGAAAATAGCGCCTTTATTGGAATGGGCTGCAACTTGCATGGGAAGTGTTCATAGGGGATGTGAGCTTTTAGTTAAGACAAAGAATGTTCAGAAAAGAGGTTAAAGACAGAATAGTGATCAGTGTTTGGGAGTCAGAGAAGGTACAGAGGGAAAGGTTGGGGAACTGGTGTATGATAGATTGGGTCACTTTGAGGGAGGAGAATACATTTTTAAAATATATATACTTTAGGTTTTGGGATACATGTGTAGAACGTTCAGGATAGGTATACATATGCCAAGGTGGTTGCTGCATCCATCAACCACTCATCTACATTAGGTATTTCTCCTATGCCATCCCTCCTCTAGCCCTCCACTCCCTGACAGGCCCCAGTGTGTGATGTTCCCCTCCTTGTGTCCGTGTGTTTTAATCGTTCAACTCCCACTTATGAGTGAGAACATGTGCTGATTTTCTGTTCCTGTGTTAGTTTGCTGAGAATGATCATTTCCAGGTTCATCCATGTCCCTGCAAAAAACATGAACTCATTCTTTTTTATAGCTGCATAGTATTCCATGGTGTATATGCACTACTTTTTCTTTATCCAGTCTATCGTTGATGGGCATTTGGGTTGGTTCCAAGTCTTTGCTATTGCAAATAGTGTTGCAATAAAAAATTTGCATGCATGTGTCTTTATAGTAGAATGATTTATAATCCTTTGGGTATATACCCAGTAATGAGATTGCTGAGTCAAATGATACTTCTGGTTCTAGATCCTTGAGGAATTGCCACAGTGTCTTCCACAATGGTTAAACTAATTTACACTCCACCAACAGTGTAAAAGCATTTCTATTTCTCCACATCCTCTCCAACATCTGTTATTTCCTACTTTTACTGATCTCCATTCTAACTGGTGTGAGATGGTATCTCATTGTGGTTTTGATTTGCTTTCTCTAATAACCAGTGATGAGCTTTTTTTCATGTTTGTTGGCTGCATCAATGTGTTTTTTTTAAGAAGTGTCTGTTCATATCCTTTGCTCATATTTTGATGGGGTTGTTTTTTTCTTGTAAATTTAAGTTCCTTGTAGATTCTGGATATTAGCCCTTTGTCAGATGGATAGATTGCAAAAATTTTCTCCCATATTTTAGGTTGCCTGCTAACTCTGATGATAGTTTCTTCTGCTGTGTGGAAGCTCTTTAGGTTAATTAGATGTTATTTGTCTATTTTGGCTTTTGTTGGTCTTGCTTTTTGTGTTTTAGTCATGAAGTCTTTGCCATTGCCTCTGTCCTGAATGGTATTGCCTAGGTTTTTTTCTAGGGTTTTTATGGTTTTAGGTCTTATGTTTACTTCTTTAATCAATCTGGAGTTTATTTTTGTATAAAATGTAAGAAAGGGGTCCAGTTTCAGTTTTCTGCACATGGCTAGCCAGTTTTCCCAACACCATTTATTAAGTAGAGAATCCTTTCCCCATTGATTGTTTTTGTCAGGTTTGTCAAAGATCAGATGGTTGTAGATGTGTGGTGGTATTTCTGAGGCCTCTGTTCTGTTCCATTGGTCTATATATCTGTTTTGGTACCACTGCCGTGCTGTTTTGATTACTGTAGCCTTGTAGTATAGTTAGAAGTCTGGTAGTGTGATGCCTCCAGCTTTGCTCTTTTTGCTTAGAACTGACTTGGCTATGTGGGCTCTCTCATGGTTCCTTATGAAGTTTAAGGTGGTTTTTTTCCAGTTCTGCAAAGAAGGTCATTGGTAGCTTGATGGGGATAGTATTGAATCTGTAAATGACTTTGGGTAGTATGGCCATTTTCACAATACTGATTCTTCCTATCCATGAGTATGGAATGTTTTTCCATTCATTTGTGTCCTCACTTATTTCCTTGAGCAGTGGTTTGTAGTTCTCCTTAAAGAGGTCCTTCACATCCCTTATAAGTTGTATTCCTAAGTATTTTATTAACTTTGTAGCAATTCTGAATGGGAGTTCACTCATCATTTGGCTCTGTGTCTATTATTGGTGTATAGGAATGCTTGTGATTTTTGCACATTGATTTTGTGTCCTGAGACTTTGCTGAAATTACTTATTGGCTTAAGGATATTTTGCGCTGAGACAATAGGGTTTTCTAAATAAACAATCATGTCATCTGCAAACAGAGACAATTTGACTTCCTCTCTTCCTATTCGAATACCCTTTATTTCTTTCTCTTGCCTGATTGCCCTGGCCAGAGCTTCTAATACTATTTTGAATAGGCGTGGTGAAAGAGAACATCCTTGTCTTCTGGCAGTTTTCAAAGAAAATTCTTCCATCTTTTGCCAATTCAGTGTGATACTGGCTGTTTGTTTGTCAAAAATAGCTCTTATTATTTTACATACATTCGATCAATACCTAGATTTTTGAGCATGAAGCATTGCTGAATTTTGCTGAATGCCTTTTCTGCATCTATTGAGATAATTACGTGGTTTTTGTCATTGGTTCTGTTTATGTGATGGACTATGTTTATTGATTTGAGTACATTAAACCAGGCTTATGTCCCAGGGATGAAGCCGACTTGATTGTGGTGGATAAGCTTTTTGATGTGCTGCTGAGTTCAGTTTGCTAGTATTTTGTTGAGGATTTTCCCATCAGTGTTCATCAGGTACATTGCCCTGAAAAAAAAAATTTTTTTTATTGTGTTTCTGCGAGGTTTTGGTATCAGGATGATGCTGGCTTCATAAAATGAGTTAGGGAGGAGTTCCTCTTTTTCTATTGTTTGCAAGTTTCAGAAGGAATGGTATCAGCTCCTCTTTGTA
Source organism: Leontopithecus rosalia (assembly GCA_028533165.1). Lineage (NCBI taxonomy): Eukaryota > Metazoa > Chordata > Mammalia > Primates > Cebidae > Leontopithecus > Leontopithecus rosalia. Next base: position 2,710 of record JAPYYA010005181.1, on the reverse strand, counting down.
CCTCTGGTAGAATTTAACTGTGAATCTGTCTGGTCCTGGGCTTTTTTTTTTTTTTTTGGTTGGTATGCTATTACTGCCTCAATGTCAGAGCTTGTTGTTGGTCTATTCAGGGATTCAACTTCTTCCTGGTTTAGTGTTGGGAGGGTATATGTGTCCAGGAATTTATCCATTTCTTCTAGATTTTCTAGTTTATTTGCATAGAGGTGTTTATAGTATTCTTCAATGGTAGTTTGTATTTCTGTGGGATCAGTGGTGATATTCCCTTTATCATTTTTATTGCATCTATTTGATTCTTCTCTCTTTTTTATTAGTCTGACTAGCAATCTATCTGTTTTGCTAATCTTTTCAAAGAGTCAGCTCCTGGATTCATTGATTTTTTTTTTTAAGGGATTTTTATGTCTCTATCTCATTTAGTTCTACTGTGATCTTAGCTATTTCTTATCTTCTGCTAGCCTTTGAATTTGTTTGCTCTTGCTTCTCTAGTTCTTTCAATTGTGATGTTAGGGTGTTGATTTTAGATCTTTCTTCTTTTCTGATGTGGGCATTTAGTGCTATAAATTTTCTTTCAAACACTGCTTTATCTATGTCCCAGAGATTCTGGTACATTGTGTCTTTGTTCTCATTGGTTTCAAAGAACTTATTTCTGCCTTAATTTTGTTACTTACCCAGTAGTCATTCAGGAGCAGGTTGTTCAGTTTCCATGTAGTTGTGTGATGTTGAGTGAGTTTCTTAATCCCAAGTTCTAATTTGATTGCACTGTTGTTTTAGAGAGTGTTACAATTTCCATTCTTTTTCATTTGCTTAAGAGTGTTTTACTTATGTGGTCGATTTTAGAATAAGTGCTATGTGGTGCTGAGAAGAATTTATATTCTGTGGATTTGGGGTGGAGAATTCTGTAGATGTCTGTTATGTCCACTTGGTCCAGAGCTAAGTTGAACTACAGAATATCCTTGTTAATTTTCTGTCTCCTTGATCTGTCTAATATTGACAGTGAGGTGTTAAAGTCTCCCACTATATTGTGTGGGAGTCTAAGTCTCTTTGTAGGTCTCTAAGAACTTGCTTTATGAATCTGGGTACTTCAGTATTAGGTGCATATTATTTATATGAATACTGTTTAGGATAGTTAGCTCTTCTTATTGCATTGATTCCTTTACCATTATGTAATGTCCTTCTTTGTATTTTTTTAAATCTTTGTTGGCTTAAATCTGTTTTATCAGAGACTAGGATTGCAACTCCTGCTCTTTTTTTTTTTTTTGCTTTCTATTTGCTTGTGATATCTTCCTCCATTCCTTTATTTTGAGCCTATGTGTGTCTTTGCATGTGAGATGGGTCTCCTGAATACAGCACACTGATGGGTCTTGACTCTTGATCCAATTTGCCAGTCCATATCTTTTAATTGGGGCATTTAACCCATTTACATTTAAGGTTAATATTGTTATATGTGAATTGGATCTTGTCATCATAATGCTAACTGGTTATTTGGAACATTAGTTGATTCAGTTACTTTATGGTGTCATTGGTCTTTATATTTTGGTATGTTTTTGCAGTGGCTGGTATTAGTTTTTCCTTTCCATATTTAGTTCTTCCTTTAGGAGCTCTTGTAAGGCTGGTCTGGTGGTGACAAAATCTCTCAGCATTTGCTTGTCTGTAAAGGGTTTTATTTCTTCTTCACATGTCATGCTTCGTTTTCCTGGCTATGAAATTCTGGATTGAAAATCCTTTTCTTTTTTTTTTTAATTGCATTTTAGGTTTTGGGGTACATGTGAAGACTGTGCAAGATAGTTGCATAGGTACACATGTGGCAGTGTGATTTGCTGCCTTTCTCCCCTTCACCTATATCTGGCATTTCTCCCCATGCTATCTCTCCCCAACTCCCCACTCCCTGCTGTCCCTCTCCTATTTCCCCCAACAGACCCCAGTGTGTGATGCTCCCATCCCTGTGTCCATGTGTTCTCATTGTTCAACACCCACCTATGAGTGAGAACATATGGTATTTCATTTTCTGTTCTTCTGTCAGTTTGCTGAGAATTATGGTCTCCAGGTTCATCCATGTCCCTACAAAGGACACAAACTCATCATTTTTGATGGCTGCATAATATTCCATGGTGTATATGTGCCACATTTTCCCAGTCCAGTCTATCATTGATGGGCATTTGGGTTGGTTCCAGGTCTTTGCTATTGTAAACAGTGCTGCAATGAACATTCATGTGCATGTGTCCTTATAGTGTAACAATTTATAATCCTTTGGATATATACCCAGTAATGAGATGGCTGGGTCAAATGGAATTTCTATTTCAAGATCCTTGAGGAACTGCCACACTGTCTTCCACAATGTTTGAACTAATTTACACTCCCACCAGCAGTGTAAAAGTGTTCCTATTTCTCCACATCCTCTCCAGCATCTGTTGTCTCTAGATTTTTTTAATGATAACCATTCTATCTCAATGTAGTTTTGATTTGCATTTCTCTAATGACCAGTGATGATGAGCATTTTTTCATATGTTTGTTGGCCTCATGTATGTCTTCTTTTGTAAAGTGTCTGTTCATATCCTTTGCCCACTTTTGAATGGGCTTGTTTGTTTTTTTTCTTGTAAATCTGTTTTAGTTCTTTGTAAATTCTGGATATCAGCCCTTTGTCAGATGAGTAGATCGCAAAAATTTTTTCCCATTCTGTTGGTGGCTGATTCACTCTAATGACTGTTTCTTTTGC
>JAPYYA010005180.1:0-11039 GCA_028533165.1 Leontopithecus rosalia | reverse complement strand
TTTACAATAGCAAAGACCTGGAACCAACCCAAATGCCCATCCATGATAGACTGGACTGGGAAAATGTGGCACATATACACCATGGAATATTATGCAGCAATCAAAAATGATGAGTTCGTGTCCTTTGTAGGGACATGGATGAATCTGGAGAACATCATTCTCAGCAAATTGACACAAGAACATAAAATGAAACACCATATATTCTCACTCACAGGTGGGTGATGAACAATGAGAAGACATGGACACAGGGAAGGGAGTACTACACACTGGGGTCTATTGGGGGAAATAGGGGAGGGACAGTGGGGTGGTGGGGGAGGGATAGCATGGGAAGAAATGCTAAATGTGGGTGAAGGGGCAGAAGGCAGCAAAATACACTGCCACATGTGTACCTATGCAACTATCATACATGTTCTGCATATGTACCCCAAAACCTAAATCGCAATAAAAAGAAAAAAAAAAGAAATTAGAGATCACACTCACACACACACACACACACACACACACACACACACACGGATAAACATTCCATGCTCATGGATTGGAAGAATTAATATCATTAAAACGGCTATACTGCCCAAAGCAATCTACAGATTCAACAGTATCCTATCAAATTACCAATGTCATTTTTTACAGAATTAGAAAAAATAATTCTAAGATTCATATGGAACCAAAAAATAGCCTGAATAGCTGAAAAAATCCTAAGCAAGAAGAATGTGCCAGGCATGGTGCCTGATGCACCATGTCTCAGCATTATTGGCAGGCTGAGGCGGGAGGATCACTTGAGGCCAGGAGTTCTAGACAAGCCTGAGCAATACAGTGAGATCCCATCTCTAAAAAAAAAACAATGTTTTAAATTAGCCAGATATAGTAATGCACACCCGCAGTCCAAGCTACTCAGGAGACTGAGGCAGGAGGATCACCTGAGCCCAGGAAGTCAAAGACAAATGGTATTACATCAAACTAAAAAGCTTCTGCACAGAAAAAAAAAAATCAACAGAGCAAAAAGACAACGTACAGAATGGGAAAATATATTTGCAACTATACATCTGATATGGGGTTTATATCCAAAATATGTAAGAAACTCAAACTCAATAGCAAAAATCAAATATTCTGATAATTAAAAAATAACCTAATGACTTATTCAGGCCAAGGATCTAAATAGACATTTCTCAAAAGAAGACATAGAAATGGCCAAAAGGTACACAAAAAAAATGCTAAACCTCACTAATCATTAGCGAAAGGCAAATCAAACTTACAATGAGATAGCATCGCACTGTAGTTAGAATTATTATTATTAAAAAGTCAAAAGACAGCAAGTGTTGGTGAGGATGTAGAGAAAAGAGAATGCTTATATACTGTTAGAGGGGAATACAAATTAGTACAGCCATTATGGAAAACAGTGTGGTTCCTCAAAAAATTAAAAATAGAACTTCCATATGATCCAGCAATCCCCCTACTAGATATAAATCCAAAGAAAATAAAATCAATATGTCAGAGATATCTGTATTCCCATGTTCACTGCAGCACTATTCACAATAGTCAAGATATGGAATTAATATAAGTGTCCATCAAGGGATGAAGAAAATGTCACACACACACACACACACACACACACACACACACACACGAATACTATTCAGCCATAACAAAGAATGAAATCCTGCCATTTGCAACAACATAGATGATCTTAGAAGGACGCTGTGTTAAGTGGAATGAACTGGGAACAAAAACACAAATACATAGTCACACTCACGGAATTTTAAAAATTGAGCTCATAGCAGTAGGGAACAAATGGGAATTAGAAGAGGCAGGGGAGGAGAGGGAGGAAGACAGATAGAAGTTAAAGAGCAGGTACAATGTTACAGTTACTGATAGGGTTTGAATTGTAATCCCCATAATCCCTATGTGTCAAAGAGAGACAGGGTGGAAGAAACTGAATCATGGGGTGGGTTCCCCCACACTGTTCTCATGATTCTGAGTGAGTGCTCATAGATCTTACAGTTTTCTAAGTGTGTGATAGTTCCTCCTGTGTTCATTCTTCTTCCTGCTGCCTTGTGAAGAAAGTGACTTGCTTTCCCTTCACCTTCTACTGTAATTAAGTTTCTTGAGGCCTCCCCAGCCATGCTAAACCGTGAGTCAATTAAACCTCTTTCCTTTATAAATTACCCAGTCTCTGGCAGTTCTATATAACAGTTTGAAATGAACTAATACAGTAATATAGGAGAAATAAATTATGGTTTTCTAGTGCACTGTAGAGTGATTATGGTTAATAATAACATATTATATTTCAAAAAATTAGAAGACAGGAATTTGAATGTCCTTACCCAAAAAGAACTGATAAATGTTTGAGGTGATAGAAATGCTAATTACTCCGACTTTATCAGTATGTAATGTATCTATGCATTGAAATATAACACTGTAGCCTAAAAATATGTAAAATTATTACATTTCAATTAAAAATAATGTTTATACAATAAATTCTAGTTCATATTATATTATCTAAAATTTCAGGAAACAAATGTTCCAGTGGCCCAAATACAAAGTTAAAATGGCTTAATTTCCAAAAATTGTTTTAGTGCTATTTAACTAATTTTTCTTAAAATCCGTTGGCCATGATAAGAAATCCAGAACATTAATTCAAGAACTAGTCAAAATAACGTTTTCTAAATAAAAACTAGTTTATAGACCATAAGCCTCCAGAAGAAAATATACCAAAACATGAACAGTAGCTATTTCTAAAAAGCCTAGAATTTTAGTTATTTTATACTTTTCTGTATATTCTGTGACAACTATTATTTTTATAATTAAATATGTTACTTGGAAGCATAAACTTTTATATTTTCCATTACTGTTTTATGCAGCTTACCTTTTTTTCCCAGTCATTATTTAGAGATTCTGTACTTTGTTCACATAACTTTTTTAGCTCTGCAATCTGGTCTTCTTTAGTCTCTCTGATAACTTGACAGTCACGTATCAGTGTCTGAACTGTCAAAAATGATGAAAACATAGTTAAACCAATTCTAGATATAGAGTTAAATGCTTTAAAATTCAGTTAATAGATAATTCAATTTTTCACCAAATCTTCTCAATGCTTTCTTCTAAAATATCTTTTATTCCTTGCTCTTTTTCTCAATTTCTACCACCACAGACAGCCTTAATTAAATTCATCATTACTGGGTCCCTAGACAATTTTAACAGTGTATTGGCCTCAAGCATCATTCCCCTCCAAGGAGTCCTCTGTTGCTTTGAGGAAACCTTTCACCAATATTCCTAGTGAAGTAACTCAGGAGTGGAAAGCAAATACTGTATGTTTTCACTTCTAAGTGGGAGCTGAGCTATGGGTATACAAAGGCATACAGAATGGCACAATGGACTTTGGAGATTCAGGATTAGAAGCAGGGTGTGGGATAAAACCACATATTGGATACAATGTACACTACTCGGGTGAAGGGCACACTAAAGTCTCAGACTTCACCAAAGTACAATTAATCCATGTAACCAAAAACCACTTATACCCTCAAAGCTATTGAAATTTTAAAAATTTAAATAAACAAAGAGGGCTTTCACTGGTGTAGATCTTGTAGTTACTACCAGGCTTACAAACATTCTACAGCTCTCCTTATCTGAAAGATAATAAAAGTCAAAGCCCCTGACATGGACAACAGTTCCTCGTGATTCTGATCATAACTCTTCCCACTTGCATGTTTTAAACCAGTATTATAAACACACTGACCTATCTGCAGATTCCTGAGTTATTCTTCCTTATATCACTGCCTAAATATGATCATCCATCTACCTAGAATACTTTTCCCTCCCTTATTGAAAAACTCCATATACACCATGGAATACTATGCAGCCATAAAAAGGATGAATTATATGTCCTTTGCAGGGACATGGATGAAACTGGAAACCATCATTCTCAGCAAACTGACACAAGAACAGAAAACCAAACACTGCATGTTCTCACTCACAAGCAGGTGTTGAACAATGAGCACACACACAGACATAGGGAGGGGAACATCACACACCAGGGCCCGGGGAATGGGAGACTAGTGGAGGAATAGCAGGGGGTCTAGGGGAGAAATAGCAGGGTGATTGGGGTAGGATAGCATTAGAAGAAATAGCTAATGTAGATGACAGGGCAATTGACGCAGCAAACCACCACTATGGCACATGTATACCTATATAACAAACCTGCACAATCTGCACATGTACCCCAGAACTTAAAGTATAATAAATACATTTTTTAAAAAGAAAAATTCCTACTTATCCTTAGAATCTCAACTCAAAAATCATACCTTCTTTATGAAGCAGTTACCAACCAAACTCCTCCCCTTGAAGGAACAGAAAGAAATTCCTCTTTATTCCCATGAAACCTCAAGTATTCCTCAGTTAAATCACTTATTAACATTATAATGATTTACTTTCCTGTTTCCTCTTTAATGAGACCATGTTCATGGAGGAGAAAGAGATTTCAACTTTTTATCCACAGGGCATAACAGTGCCACATAGTGCTCAAAAAAACGCATACTGAATGAATAAATAAAGAACCCCTAATTTCAATATATTATTGCTGCTAGATACTTTTAAATCGTTTCCGAGGTTTATGTTACTAACATGAAATCGGTTTTAAATTATATAAAATATTTGTCTTATAAATCATTTATGTTTCTATCTTCTTTACTAAAATTATTTAAACAGTCACTGATTTAAGTAAAACTTTAACATATTCATGTCTTCTGGATAGTAAAATGAATTCAGCTCCATTTTTAACTGCATATAATACTATCATAGCTTACTAAAGATTTTTTTATTCATTTACTTTGAGATAACAAAATTTTTGTAAACATTTCCCTAAAAATTGTTTTCATTCTTATACATCAACTGCACAACAAATAAGGAGAGGAGATGAATCCAAGTTAACCTAATGTGAGACTTCACCATCTACAATATATTTTACCTTACACTTCCAAAATTAAACTAAGATCTGGTTGTAATTGGAAATGCCTTTAGAAACATTATTTTTAAAACCTAGTCATTTTTAAACCTTAGGCATGTTTGAATTGCCTGTTTTGAATCAGGGTAAAGAAGAAAACCTGGAAATAAATTTAAAATATTTTTCTAGCCACTGATAATATTTGGAGAAAGAAACTAAACTAATTTACAATTGTGTTTACCAACATTTAAGGGTGGAAATGAATCAAAAACTATTTATTTCATTGGTTAACTTCTCTATGTAATTGCTATCCTAAATTGTCAAGGGCATTATCATTCACTCAGATACACTCAGGTTTGGTGATTTGGGGGAGAGGCTTAGTCCTAGACAAAAACTCCTAAATGAAAACCTTCCCTTCTCCTTTTCTCTTATTCATTGCCTGATCTTCTCATTCACTAAATCATAATTCACTCTTCAAAATTTCTTCTTCAGTTCCATTCTAACTACTCCCAGTGCCATCATTCAGATATTCTGGATTCTTCTCACCTTAACATGCAAAATTACAGCAGCACAGAAGCGTAACTAATCTTTGAGTTGGCAGGGACTTTACATATTATTTATTCCAACCTCACCACTTTATAATGAGTAAACCAAGGCCCAGAGATGACTTGCTATCATATATTGGACACTGATAAGAGAGCTGGGATTAGAGCCTATGTTTTCTAATAAGTAGAATGCTCTCTCCCTCACTCCATTCTGCCTCTGCCTAACAGACTAGTCTGTTCAACACACCTTCCATTACCAGGCGACTCCTCCCAAAACATGAGGTCCTAAAACTCACATCTCAAAACCCTTCCCTGGCTCTTTACATCCAGCATCTACAGGGCAAGTTTAAAGTACAAGCTTCTAAATCTAAAATTCAAGGTCATGCTGAATCTAGCCCCAAGTCAGCTGACTTAATATTTTCAAATGTATCTCTTAATGCATGGGACAACCACTCTAGCTAAGTAGTTGAGAAACACCCTTCGTACAATTTACCAATTTCAGCATTCCCGTCCCAGTACTGCAACTCTTCTCTCCAACTAACCAATACTTTAAAACTTCACAAAATTTTTACAAAAGTTCCTTTCTTGAAACAATATTTTCAACATTCTCTCTGATGACCACCTATTGATGTAGATGTTTTGACCCATAATCATAGTCATCCAGGGTCAGAGTTAGCTCAAGCAGTTACCTCCTCATGCCAGACTTTCCATCATCCAGAACCAACTTAATACTTGATTACATACTTTCTTTGCCTTCTTAATAAAAGTGTAAATAGAAAAAACTTTTTAATTTTTTCTATCAATAAAAATACCAGCATATATTATCAGACATAAAAGCAGATACCTAATGGAATGAATTTTACTAGAGAAAGAAGAATAATTTCCTTTGACTTCTTCATAATGAAAGCCAGTAAGTCCTAATTCTATGACTGCCCTCAATTCTCTATGGCAGCTCTATCCCAATGAGGATAGAGTTAAGAAGAGGTAGTGAAAGCAACATACACCTCCAACTCTGTAACTAAACCAATCACCACTACTACCCCATCACTGTCACTACACACACACACACACACACACACACACACACACACACAGTTTTTGCCCATTCATATAGAAGCCTATATAAATTTATCCATTGATGACAGCCCACAAAAACGTTCCCATCTCATACTATAAAAGGTCAGAAATCAAATTTTATTCTCCACATCACTAGTAATAAAATGGAAACATAATTAAGGATATATGTAACAATGCAACATCACCTTTCTTTTCAAGCTTTCTAATAGTCTCTTCAGTTTCATGTTGTTTACTCCTGTAAAAAGTTTTCAGTTCTTCTATTTCATTATTCTTTCTTTCTAAAATCTGCAAATAAATTTAAAATGTTCTAGTATATTGTATCACTTTATGTATAGGACATTTTAAAAATCCTGACATATTTAATTTCAATACATAAATAGAAAAAGTGATTGATTGCAACAAATATGACTACACTGTGAAATTTATGTATATACACACATAAAGTAGTATCTCTTATCCACAGTTTTACTTTCTGCTGTTTCAGTTAGATGTGTGTGTTTTTGCCCAAATTCATGTTAATAATTCTAGCCTAGTCGGAAGTTCACATTTTGCTCTTGCATCAGCTAGGAGATAGAACCTGTATGATCTGCCACACTTGGAAGCTTCCAAGTTGTCTGGAATCGTGAGATTTTCCTCCTTTGACTAGTGAATATTGCCACAAATCGGAAATGTAGTGATTTAAGTGACTTTTTAAATTGATTCTCAAATGCCAGTGTTTTATCCTGAAAAGGTGCTTTGTCCTGAAAAGGAATTAGGGATTGTTGTTTTCAGATTAGTGTAAAAATTGGTGAAATTTTATGTGTCTAATGTTTCTCTTCACATATTTTTCTTATACTTGCAGTATCTAATTTTGTTCATCTACTAGCAAATTCCAGCAGATAATATGTGAATGGTGAATTAGTAGGTATATATTAATAGAAACCATAAAGAACCAATCATATAACTTTTCAATGAGCACAATATTTGTCTAAGTCTATCTCAGCTAATCTCATAAATTAATTCCCGGAAAATTGTAAAAATTATATCATAATACATTAAGAAAATTATCAAATATATAAAAATGATTATCTGAAAGAAATATGTTACGTTTGAGATTTTCATATAACAATATTTTAAGGAGAGTATATAAATAACAATTTAGGTGATTCCCAAAAATACAATTCAGAAATTAAACTGTCATAGAGTGGCAGAAAGAAGTCATCAGAACCTTGCCATGTTGGGATAGTATAATTCATCACATTGCACTGGGATAGAACATTCTTCAGCTGAGCATGTCCCTGGATACCCCCACAAGTGCCCTTCTATCCTCAGAATGCAGAGTAACAACAATTCCCAGATACATGAGGAGATGACATGTAATTGGCCTTCTTCATATCTAGCTCTGATATTGTGAATCAGAAAAATCAGCTCAAAATACGTCAAAAATTGCATTAAATTTTATTGTTAATTTATGTTATATCAGAAGTTTTAAATATAATCTTCATTTTTTTTTTTGGAGACAAAGTCTTGCTCTGTTGCCAGGCTGGAGTGCAGTGGCACAATCTCGGCTCACTGCAACCTCCACTTCCCGGGTTCAAGTGATTCTTCTGCCTCAGCCTCCCAAGTAGCTAGGACTACAGGCACATGCCACCACGCCCAGCTTATATTTGTATTTCCAGTAGAGACAGGGTTTCACCATGTTGGCCAGGATGGTCTCCATCTCTTGAACTCATGATCCAACCACCTTGGCCTCCCAAAGTGCTGGGATTACAGGTGTGAGGCACCATGTCCAGCCAAATATAATCATTTAATAAATTTTAATTATGATCTATAGTTCAAAATACATCTATACTCACAAAGACTACAGAAATAACCAAAATATAAGAAAGAGAGCAAGTAAGAGAAAACACTAATCAAGGGGAAAAAGGAATATCTCCTTTTTTTATGGTTTTGGTATATTTCCAATACACCCAAAAGTGAGCTAAACCCAAAAAAGAAAGAAAGGCAAAAAAAAAAAGAACCAGGCATAGTAGCACACACCTGTAGTAAGAGGCTTAAGGATCACTTGAGCCCAATAATTCAAGGCTGAAGTGAGCCATGATCATGCCTGTGAATAGCCACTGTTCTCCTCCAGCTTAGGCAACATAGCAAGACCCCGTCTCTGGATAAGGAAAGAAAGTTACTCGCCAGTGTCTAGCCAACTTTTTCTTAGTGTGTTCATTACTAGCCTTTACTTTACCTTTCCTTGTTTTAGTCACATAAGAAATGGATCAAGACTCAGCTCCTGGGCACAGTCTCAGGGGTAACGTTGACTGGTGCAAAGATGTCTGCACCAATATAAGGGAAGATGGCGCTATAGAAGCAACTCAGGATTGCAGCTCTCAGTCAAGACGCAGAGGGTGAGTTCATACCACGTTTCCAGACGGATCTGTATAGCCCACAGAACGGGGAAAAGCCCAGGTGTAGGAGGGAAACAAGACTCCAGCACAGCAGTCTCTGCTAGTGCAGCAAACTGCCGGCACCACAGCACAGCGGCCCGGTGCACAAAACGCACGGGTCTGGGCGCCCTGTTAAACCAGCAATTTGAAATTTGAGAGGGCAGACTACCATACTCATCTGATTAAATGGGATTTGGACAGCGAGCCAGACCAGGAGATTTCTGGGAGGTGAACTGTGAGGCAGTGCAGAGGGTCGCTGCACGGGAAATCACACAGATCCCGGTGCCCTTTCAGCCAGCGACTGAAACACCTGGGAGAGAGTCAACCCTACAACTTAAAAAAAAAAAAAAAAAGCAAAAAGACTCAGAAGCAGGGAGCCAAGTGATCAGGCTTGACGGGTTCCACCCCCAAAGGGACAAACAAAATGGCGATTCGAAACACTCGGGATTGAGAGTTTCACTGCGGGCACAGCTGAACCCACGGCTGTGCAGCTTGGTGGGGGAGGGGCGTCTGCCATTACCGAGAGCTTCCACCCATACTGAGGTACTCACCCATTGCTGATGCAGCCAGCCATTGCCGAGGCAACCGGCCATAACAGAGAGACTCCACCAACAGGGCAGAGCCCACGTCAGCAGGGAGGGCCTACGTAAGTAGGGCAGAGCCCAAAACAGCAGGACGGAGCCCACAGCAAATAGGCAGACCTCACGCCAGCAGGGCGGAGCCTCAACAACCAAATAGTGACTAGACTGCCTCCTAGCTGGGCAGGACAGTGCAACGGATACTCATAAATAAAGCCCTAACTCCCCGAGACAGAGCATCTGAGGGAAAAAAAAGGTTTTATGAGTTCTGCCGCAACAGACTTAAACATACTTGCCTAGCAACACTGAATGAACAATGGAACTCACAGCTCAGCACTTGAGCTCCTGTAACGTACAAACTGTCTCCTCAAGTAGCTCCCTGACCCCCGAATACCCAAAGAATCACCTCAAAAAGGACTGATCAGACTGACATTTGGCGGGCATCATTCTGGGACAAACATAGAAGAAGAAGAAGAAAATGGTAGCATCCCTCACTGTTCCACAGCTGCTACAGGTGTACTCCAGGCAAGCAGGGCCCAGAGTGCACCTCAGCAGTCATAGAGCAGAGGGGCTAGACTGTTAGAAGAAAAACTAAGAAACAGAAATACTTCATCTTCAACAATCTGGGCCTCTACTCAGAGACCAATCAAAAAATCAGCACCTACTCAGACGACAGGTGGATAAATCCACAAAGATGGAAAGAAACCAGCGCAAAAAGGAGAAAAACACCCGAAACCAGAACACCTCACTACCTACAAAGGACCAAAACTCCTCACTAGCAAGGGAACAAAGCTGGACAAAGAATGAGAGTGATGAAATGACGGAATCAGACTGCAGAAGGTGGGTAATGAGAAACTTCTGTGAGCTAAAAGAACATGTTCTAAATCAGTGCAAAGAAACTAAGAACCTTGAAAAAAGATTTGAGGAAATCATAACAAGAATGGACAACTAAGAGAGGAATACGAATGAATTGAACGAACTGAAAAACACAACACGAGAACTTCATGAACCATGCACAAGTTTGAACAGCTGACTTGACCAAGCAGAAGAAAGGATATCAGAAGTCGAAGATCAACTCAATTAAATAAAACAAGAAGCCAAGATTAGAGAAAAAAGCGCAGAAAGGAATGAACAAAGTCTCCAAGAAATGTCGGACTATGTGAAGAGACCTAATCTATGTTTGAGAGGTGTCCCAGAATCTGACGAAGAAAATGAATCCAAGCTGGAAAATACTCTTCAGGATATTATCCAGGAAAATTTCCCCAACCTAGCAAGGCAGGCCAACACCCAAATCCAGGAAATACAGAGAATACCACAAAGATACTCCGCAAGAAGAGCAACCCCAAGGCACATAATCGTCAGATTCACCAGGGAATGAAGGAGAAAATCTGAAGGGCAGCCAGAGAGAAAGGTGGGGTCACCCACAAAGGGAAGCCCATCAGACTCACAGCAGATCTCTCGGCAGAAATCCTACAAGCCAGAAGAG
>JAPYYA010005179.1:0-11039 GCA_028533165.1 Leontopithecus rosalia | reverse complement strand
ACATCTCACACCAGTTAGAATGGCGATCATTAATATACCTGGGCGATCATTAAAATATCTGGGCGATCATTAAAATATCTGGAGACAAGAGATGCTGGAGAGGATGTGGAGAAATAGGAACACCTTTACGCTGTTGGTGGGAGTTTAAACTAGTTCAATCATTGTGGAAGACAGTGTGGCAATTCCTCAAGGACCTAGAAATAGAAATTCCATTTGATCCAGCAATCCCATTACTGGGTATATATCCAAAGGATTATAAATCGTTCTACTGTAAAGACACATGCACACGAATGTTCACTGCAGCACTGCTTACAATAGCAAAGACCCGGAACCAACCCAAATGCCCATCAATGATAGACTGGACAGGGAAAATGTGGCACATATACACCACGGAATACTATACAGCCACAAAAAATGATGAGTTTATGTCCTTTGTAGGGACATGGATGAACCTGGAAACCATCATTCTCAGCAAACTGACACAAGAACAGAAAATCAAACACCGCATGTTCTCACTCATAGGTGGGTGTTGAACAATGAGAACACATGGACCCAGGGAGGGGAACATCACACACTGGGGTCTGTTGGGGGGAAATAGGGGAGGGACAGCGGGGGTGGGGAGTTGGGAAGAGATAGCATGGGGAGAAAGGCAGCAAATCACACTGCCATGTATGTACCTAGGCAACAATGTTGCATGTTCTTCACATGTACCCCAAAACCTAAAATGCAATTAAAAAAAGAAAGTTGCAATTATTAAATGTTCTTCATTTAAACTCTTGCAAAGGTTAAAAAAAAGGTGAGATTTTGCTTTAGTAAAACTTACAGGCAAGGCCTTTTTTTGTGTAAACATTTGTTTTTGTGGAAAGTTACAGAGAATTCACAACAAGAAATAATAGTTGAATTTGAGATTTCAAAGGTTATTGTAAAAGCATATACCACTGACATTTTTGATTAAAATGGTGAATTGTTTTAATCCCTAATTGACTAAAACTGACAATGTGATTTTTTTCCATGTGTGTGCTTGCAATAAAAGAAACAGTTTCCAAAGAGTCGCAATTACTGATATATCTTTTCTACAATTTCACCTTTGTGCCATGTCACACCCTCTTTAAGAAAATGAATTTACGGTGGCTCAAGCCTCTAATCCCAGCACTTTGGGAGGCCGAGGCGGGTGGATCACGAGGTCAACAGATCGAGACCATCCTGGTCAACATAGTGAAACCCCGTCTCTACTAAAAATTAGCTGGGCCCGGTGGCGCGTGCCTGTAATCCCAGCTACTTGGGAGGCTGAGGCAGGAGAATTGCCTGAACCCAGGAGGCGGAGGTTGCGGTGAGCCGAGATCGGGCCATTGCACTCCAGCCTGGGTAACAAGAGCGAAACTCCGTCTCAAGAAAAAAAAAAAAAGAAAATGAATTTAACAATTTTCCAGCTTGCAAATAGGTGAATTAGGATATACATTCATGAAGTGAATTATGAGGTAATTGAGAGCACTTACAACCAAAATTGATTCGTAAAACTCAATTTATACTAATCATTTTAGACACTCAGCCACCAGATGACCCAAAACCGTAAGTAATAAAAGATAAGGTTCTACTGAAATAAATTGAAGGTATCACCAAGTATAGATGAATAGCCTAACTGACATTGTGGTCAGAAACACTTTGAATAAGAGAATGACTTTTGTGTATAAAAAGGTCTTTCTATGGGTTTGCCATTTTAAAAAATGTTGTAATTATTGAATGTTCTTCATTTAAACACTTGCAAAGATAGAAAAAAAGTGAGTTTTCTGCTTAACTGAACCTTATAGGAAAGGCCCTTTTTTGTGTAAACATTGGTTTTTGTGGAAAGTTACCGTTATAGAGAATTGTTATTCCTTATTGGATGGCAGTTAATCTATTAGAAATAGTATTCCTAAAGATAAAATATACTTTAAAAGGCATTTTGTATGATTTTAGATGGATTCTTATAGAATCCATTTACCATCCAATTTAGATGGATTCTTGTAGAAAGATTCTTGTAGAAAGAATCCAACTAAATTGGATGGTAAAATAAATTCCATGGTAAATTCAGCAAATGTTTCTGATCACCTACATTTTAATGGTTAGCAAACAGAAACAAAGGTATTAAAGGACTTCTCTTAGGATACACAGTTTATAACAATAGAGTCTTTCCATCACTTTAGGAAAGTATAAGCAACTGAATACTTCCAACTGCAACTTGTCCTGCCAAGTTTACAGAGTAACGTGGTGGCAGAATGAAAACTAAAAGTTATAAACACTGAATATTTAGAAAACGAAGTTATAGGACTTTGGCTATTTAGAAAATATTTTCTAGAAAAACTTCTTGTTAAGGCTAGAATTCAAATCTACCATCTGTTTACAACAGAGTCCTGAAATATTTACCCTGAGTGCTGTGGCTTATTCCTTCCAGAAGTATTAGAACATTCACCTTTCCTCCTTGAGGCCATAATTGACCAGATTCTTTCTCATGCAGTGCTCTGTCTCCTGCCACTGGAGTGGAATTAGCAGAAAATGACATCTTCCAGGGGATAGGCAGTCACCGTGCCTCCTTGCCTTTTTGCAACTGTGTTTCTCTGCAGCATCTACCTCTTTGCCCTGGAAACTGTGAAAGCTCAGCAAATGAGACTGACTTAGCAGAATTTTGTGTCAGTTGAATCTAAACACCAAACCATTTGATATAACCATAGGCAGCCTAACACTGTAATCTTGGAGGAATTGACAACAATTGTAGGACTGATAGGGCTGGGTTTAGAAAAACAATTCAGAATACAGCAAATGATGTTCACTGGCTTCAATTTATGGGCTGTCTGATAGTTTTATATTTCTTTGTGATTTAAGGCATTTATCTTTTGTCTGTCTTTTGATATTTTAGTAAGATGTTGAAAGGAGTTGCATTGGAGGTTACTGAGCCAGTTGCTAGAATGAACTGGTAATATGTATTTACCATCTTTTCTTAAAGAACAAAAATCCTAAGTTCCATTAATTCACCAATGTATTCTAATACATTTGTATTTCAAAATGAGATAATATTCACGTTTGCATCAAAATGTGTTTTACTCTTAAAAATTTTCCATACTGTTAAAGACTAAACACCTTTTCCTTAGTCTTTAAGGAAAGTTGAAGTCTTTCCTTAAAAAAGGTGCTTTGATTGCGTCTCTTACAGAAGCACTTTCATAGTACAATAGGAGCTGTGGTTTGAATTACTCATCCATAAGAAAATGAATCTGCCATAAGATCCGTAGATGCTTTCAGGTAGAGGAAGGGTAGAGAGTGTTGGCAGTAATATTGTATGCAGTTACTATTTCCCCAAATCTTTCTCCAGAAGGAATATTTTGGGAACTATATCATTTAGAGGGCTCTT
This sequence comes from Leontopithecus rosalia, assembly GCA_028533165.1. Lineage (NCBI taxonomy): Eukaryota > Metazoa > Chordata > Mammalia > Primates > Cebidae > Leontopithecus > Leontopithecus rosalia. The sequence goes on along the minus strand of JAPYYA010005179.1, from coordinate 7,657 downwards.
AAAAACACTTTCATTATGAGATTATGCTAAAAACCTAATTTAAAAAATCCACACAATATTCTTAATTTTGTGAATAAGAAGCTAGGGAATTCTGCTAAATCCACTTTTTTGTTAACTAGAAATTCTCTAATTTACTGAAGATTATTGATAGGAGGAGAAAAGAGATGTGTGGGAGAGGGTAGGCAGAAAGAAGACAAAGCTCATGTTCTTACCCTCAAAGTCCTCTGGAATCCCTGTCACTAATGGACTCTGGCTTTATTACTGGTTCTGCTGAGACTTCTGTCTCTCAGTTCTTAAAATTGCATTATGCATATGTTTTCTCCTAAATATTGTCTTTATTATAATCTCCAGGAAAATAGATGATTCATCTTTCTTAGTATTGGGAAGAATGTGCTTTTTGTGTCTATTAACAACCAAACTAAAACCTGGAAAGTTATGGAAGAAGGAAACACAGAAGGCTGATGCTCAAGACACTTCTATGTTGAATGATGTATTTCATTTTACTTATGCCACAATACTTTGTGCAGAGTTTAATAATAATGGTAAGCAACATGTCAAGGCAGAATTTAAACATTATTTGGCAATCCATTATTTAAAATTTCCTATCTGTTTAAACTCAAAATGTTCTTCTCTATGGTATTCTTCTGCTTCTCTAAGCAATTATTTTCAAGGTTGCAAAACTTGGATCACAATGAACTGCATCATCAAAAAATCACATGCTTAGAGTGGAGTTTCTTTAGCTATGTTACTTGAAGTTGAACTGTTTATACAGCTCTATTCCCACTGGCCCTCTTGCTCTTCTTCACATTTTAAGCTGCATATCTGTGGCAGAGTCTTTGCAATGCCCATTTCTTCTTCCTGGGGCACTTTTCCCCAGATCATCACCAAAATCATCACTCTCTTCCTTCATCCAGGTTCTTTGCCCAAATTGCACTGCCACCTCTGAGAGGGCTTCCTTTACTGCCCTATCTCAGACAGCACCCTGTTACTCTCTCTCTCCTCTTATGCTGCTTTCTTTTTTCAGCATTATCACTACTTACTATATCTATTTACTGATGGATTAATTGCTTGTTTATACACTGAAGTGTAAGCTCTATGAGGACAAGGGCTTTGCTTGGTTCACTGTACATTCCTAACACCTAGGGGAAAAAAAGTACCTGGAACTTCATAGGCAGTAGGCAATTTTAAAAATAGCTTTAATGCTTGTACATTCCACCTTTCTTTTAATGATTGCCTTTTGAAAAACTGCCATTATGAAAAACATTCAAAAGTAATTCAAATGCATCTGGCAGTTTTAACCTGGAATTTGACAGAGACTATACATTGCTGTAGTATATTATTTTGCTTTTAAAACGTAAAAGCAAATTTTAATAGACATTTCATAATTATGTTACATTTATGAAGTGCAATGTGATGTTTTGATATATGTGTACAATGTGAAATGATTAAACTGAGCTAATCAACATATCTATCACTTTACTTTTAAACTTTTTTGTATTTATACATTTGAAACATACTCTTTTTATTATTTTGAAATATACGGCACATTGTTATTGACTGTACTCACACTGTTGTGCAACAGATCTCAAAACTTATTCCTCCTAATTGAAACTTTGTATACTTTAACAAGTTATTTACTCCCCATTCCCTCACTCCTTCACTCCCTCACCCCAGAATCTGATAGCTACCATTCTTCTAATTCTATGAGTTCAACTTTTTTGCAATTCCACATATAATTGAGATTATGCAGTATTTGTCTTTCTGTGCCCGGCTTATTTCACTTAGCATGTCTTCTAGATTTACCCAGGTTGTCTCAAATGACTGAGTTTTATTCTCTTTGAGGCTGAGTAGTGTTTCGTTGTGTAAATGTACTACATTTTCTTTAGCCATTCAGCCATTGATTGACATTGGTTCCATACCTTGACTAGTGTAAATAACGCTGCAATGAACATGAAAGTACAGACATCCCATTGAAATATTTTTTTCAATTTCTTTAGATATATTCTTAGAAGTGTGATTGCTGGACCATGTGATAGTTTTATTTTTAGCTTTTTGAGGAACCTCCATACTGTTTTCCATAATGGCTACACTAACTTACACTCCCATGACAGTGTACAGGGTTCCCTTTTGTACATATCCTTGCCAACACTTACCTTTCATCTTTTTGATAAAACTCATTCTAACAGGCATAAGGCAATATCATGTTGTGATTTTAATTTTCCTTTCCTCGATGAAATGGAGCTGAGCATTTTTTCATGAACCTGATGGTCATTCATATGTCTTCTTTTGAGACGTGTCTGTTCAGGTCCTTTGCTTATTTCTTAATCAAGTAATAAGACTTCTTTCTTTTACTATTGAGTTGCTTGAGTTCTTTATATGTTTTGGATATTAGCCCCTTAACAGATATATTAATATTTTGCAAATATTTTTCCCAGTTTGTGTTGTCTCTTTGCTCTGTTAATTCTTTTAATTCTTTTTTTTTTTTTTTTTTTTTGCTGTGCAGAAGGTTTTTAGTTTGATGCATGTAGATAAACAGTTTTCCAGCACCATTTGCTGAGTGTATTGTCCTTTTGCCATTGTGTGCTCTTGGTATCTTTATCAAAAATCAATTTATTGCAAATATTTTGGTTTACTTCTGGGTTCTTTATTCTATTTCATTGATCTATGTGTCTGTTTTTATGCCACTACCATGCTGTTTTGGTTATTACAGCTTTGTAGTATATTTTGAAATCAAGCAGTGTGATGCCTCCAGTTTTGTTTTGTTCAAGATCATTTAACCTATTTGCAGCTTTTCTATTACTACACAAATTTAAGGACTTTTTTTTTATTTTTGAAAAAAGTCATGTTGGAATTTTGATAGGGATTGCATTGAATCTATAGATTGCTTTGGGTATTATGGACATTTTAACAATGTTATAATTTCCAATCCATGAACACAGGATATCTTTCCATTTATTTCTGTCTTCTCCAGTTTTTTTATTAGTGTTTTAATAACTGAATTGATGACTCTTGATCTTCCTAAGTATATCAGATTTCTCTTTTCAATGTTTCCTAAAACTTATTAAAGTCTGTAAATTATAGACTGTAAATACAAAAAATTAGTCTGTAAATACAAACTAACATTGGTATACAGATGTGTGTGTGTGTGCGTGTGTGTGTGTGTGTGTACACAGAATTCCCCTCGTTACAGTCTATGTAATAGATACCTCAGATAACAATGTTTAAGAGGTTTAAACAAGACAGAAGCTTCCTACTCTTGGTGTAATAGCCCATAGGTAGGCTGTCCCAGGGCTGGCAGAGCACTTTGATGCATGCGGTCATCCAAGGACACAGCTTCTATCTTGTTATTGAACCATCCCACAGGCATAGTCCTCCTGTGTGCCTAGATAGCCATCAGTTACATATGTCTGCCAGCAGGGAGAGAAATAAGAGACAAGAAGGGCAAAGTCTCCTGTAAGAGTGTGATAATTTTCAATAGCGAGGGAGTCTGGGAAATGGAGTGTTCATTATACCCATATAAAAGTTCATTTATCAAGGAAGACAAAATAAATTATATTGGAGGACAAGTAGCAGGCTCTGCAACAATCTCTTTGTGTAAGAATTTAATTATTGTTCCTCTCTATCACTGAACCATTGAACACCTATGATTTTCTTGTTTAATCTTTGAGTCGTAGCACAATGCCATTACATGGTAGTCACTCAGTAAATATATAATTATTTTATTGATGATGCAGGTATCAGCTGAAAATATTCACTTATCACATAGAAAATTTTTCAAAAATAAGTAAGGTAAGAAGGTTATTCTATTAGTCTACGTGAGAGGACAGGAAAGTTGAAATAGGGGAGTGTCAATAAAGATGAAACAGAAGGATCTAAGGAATTTGAGGCTTTACAGGAAATGGTGGGAACTGAGGGTGAGAACTCTGAGGAAGTTAGGGAGAGGGAGGTGATAGGATCTTCTACAATGGTTACTAGGCCTTTCCTAGAAGAAGAATGGGAGGCTCTGGGCGGGTTTCTGGGGTCTCTGGAGGTTCTCAGAATGCCTCTCTTTCCATTTTATGAGCTGCCCAGATGCTTCAAAAATATCACCATTTTTGTGAAGCTTAGCTCCGTTATATTTCTTGCCATTTCAAACAAGTAAAAAAATCCTGACTTACACATTACTGAGAGAGGGGTCTTGAAACTTGTACTTGGATTTGTAGATAACCCTTTGCTTATATGTAGACATCTCTAAACATTCCAGTTTATAAACAAACATTCTTGAAATATTTAAAGAAACATATTGCCAGTGTAGTTAAGCTTAATGTAATAGAAAAAATACATACTGAAAATGTGTAGATACATTACAAAGATTAAAAAAATGAGTGCTGTTGAGTTCGATAAATACTATCTATTAAAAGTAATATTTTTGGTAAAAAAACCTTAATTTCTATAAAATGCAATAGCATAAAATAAACTGTGTATAGGGGTCACATGAAAATCATAAAAACCTGTTTTACTTTGAGGACTTCATATACCTAAAATAATAATAGTCAGCAATGATCCTAAAACAAAACAAGGCAAATTAAAAAAAAAGCTTTTCTGTAAATGATGATATTAACTTCAGTGGGAAAAAAATGACAAAGACAAAAGGCATTTTAACTATCAGGCTTTTATCATGTCATCCTCATAAGATTAAGTCAGCTTTGCCTAAGGTAGAGGCAGTTTCACACATTACTTTATGTCTCATGGTAAAAACTGCAACAGAAAAAGGTCACTTTCACAACAAATTGATCCAAGATGAAAAGTGAACAACAATAAGGCCAGTATTATTTTGCTAAAGTCTTCTGTGAATTAAAAGTAGCAAAATTTATGACTAAGTACGTGGTTTGCCACGTTGGTATAACATTGATGTTTGAATCAAGAAATCTAAAAAAAAATTTATGTGGGCTATATTCAGTGTAAATATGTTTTATGTAGTTCTAGTATATTATAGGATCAATGTTTATAGTTTTCATGCTTAGTATTATCTGATGCTTCTCACCTTTTTCAATACTGTACATATTTTGAGTAAAAAGTTTGTCTGGGACAGCTTATGATGGGCTTTGTATGACATGCTAAATAATTTGAAAATTGGTTGGAAATACTGAGATATATGAGTAACAGGGGAGTAAAACAGTATGAGTCTGCTTTCAAAAAACTTACTCTGTGACAGTGAGGAATATTGATATGAGGCAACCAGGTTGTAGGAAGGAAAATTTGGAGATTTGACATTTGAAATTGCATGTGTTCTTCCTCTGTACATTAAGGTATTTGCTAAATTGATGTTTGAACTTTTCCTTCCTCTCCTTGTCTTCCTCTTCCTTTTGCCTTCAGATTGCAGTTAACTTTCTTTTCTTATTTATTTATTTATTTTTTAAATTGCATTTTAGAGATTGCAGTTAACTTTCTGAGGGATTATTTTTACTCAAAACCTTTGCTGTTCTAGTGGCAGAGCTTTCAGGAATCAGGACTAAGGACAGATTTGAGTGACTACTATTGTGTTCAGAGTTCTTATTCGTCACCAACAAGTAAACATTGGTATTGGGTTAAACTACTCAAGCTAGCCTCCTCCTTAAGTAGGACAGATTTGTTTCTGAGTGTTCAGGTTCCCGCCTAAACAGATGCATCAGTTTACCAGACATGCCCACATATGTCTGAACCCCAGAAACTGATATAATCAGGATCCTTCTTAGGTGGCTCCTCAGCCCTGTAAATAGGGTTCTGACAGGTATAGCTGATCAGCTTGCAAAACCTGCCTAAACCTGCCTGAATCCCAGCAGTGAGCAGGACCGTCTCAAACTAAGCCCCTTATCTACAGGTAAAAATAATACAAAACAACATAACTGGACTGGGTCTCTTTATATCAAATTTAATACTTCTCAATGAGTTTTCACATACCTCATCTTCACAAAAACACTGTGAATTACATTGGGAAGGCATTTCTTATAATCCCACTTCCAAACAAGCAAATAATAGGAAAAATGAAGCAAATAGGAGTGGCAAGGCTGGAGAGTAGCTTTCTGATAATTGACATGGGAGATAATAGGAAATTGAACTGATTTTGTAGCTGCAAGAGCAGATGAGGCATGTGAAGTGACATCAAGAAAACTGAAGGCCAAAAAGACAGAGAGTACAAACTCAATTCAAGGAGATGAAAGACATGAAGTCTTTGGTGGAGAGGGTTGTGGTGATGCATGACTGTGAAGAGAAATCCTCCCTACCTCATATCCAGAATCAATATGAGGTTTTTGGGATAAGAATATAATGAAACAAATTCATTCTGAATTTGCTTTCAATAGATTACAGAGGGAAAATACTTCAAATAGTTAAGATCATTTAGTCAAACACTGTATCTGTCATATCTAATCATGTTTGTAGAACTTTAGTGTTTCATTAACACTGCATACTCATGTACCACATTGAATATAGGTTACACCTTTATGTGTCACTAAAATTTGTTTTAAATGCTGCCAGTTAATATGGCAAGCCCATAATTAAAACATGCGTCTTGATTTCAGAGCTGATAAAATATTTAAAAATGTGTGTCTTAGATTAATTTAATGTCATTAATCATACTTTCCAAATATATTTTTATGTGAATGATAGAAATCTGTGCACATTAGTTGATGAAACTCATTGTACAAAAGACAATCTTACCTAGTTGGCTAATGATCACAATCACTTGCCATGTGACAATCTGGGGAGAAAAATGAAATTTATAAAGTGTCACAAAGAATATCTCTATATATAGAAATTTATAAAGTATCACAAAGAGTATCTCTATATTTAGAAATATATAAAGTGTCATAAAGAATACCTCAATATTTAGAGTATTTCATTCCCAAGAAATATTTTATGTAAGTTACAATGGAGGAGATAGCCAAAGCATGTTATATACATATTGTGATGTTGATTCTTTCTATTCATAAGGATGGAATATTTTTCAATTTTTTTGTGTGCTCTCTTATTTCCTTGAGCAGTGTTGTATAGATCTCCTTGAAAAGGTTCTTCACGTCTCTTATTAGCTGTATTTCTAGGTGTTTTATTCTCTTTGTAACAATTATGAATGGGAGTTCGTTCATGATTTGGCTCTCTGCTTGTCTATTGTTGGTATGTAAGAACGCTTGTGATTTTTGCACATTGATTTTCTATTCTGAGACTTCACTGAAGTTGCTTATCAGCTTAAGGAGTTTTGCGGCTAAGATGATGGGGTTTTCTAAATATAGGATCAAGTCATCTGCAAACAGAGACAATTTGACTTCCTCACTATTTTTTTTAATTGCATTTTAGGTTTTGGGGTACATGTGCAGAACATGCAAGATAGTTGCATAGGTACACGCATGGCAGTGTGTTTTGCTGCCTTCCTCCCCTCCACCCACATTTGGCATTTCTCCCCAGGCTATCCCTCCCCAGTTCCCCGCCTTGTGCTTTTCTCCCCTATTCACCCCAACAGACCCCAGTGTGTAGTGCTCCCTTCCCTGTGTCCATGTGTTCTCATTGTTCATCACCCACCTATGAGTGAGAAAATGTGGTATTTCATTTTCTGTTCTTGTGTCAGTTTGCTAAGAATGATGTTCTCCAGATTCATCCATGTCCCTACAAAGGACATGAACTCATCATTTTTGATGGCTGCATA
>JAPYYA010005178.1:0-11040 GCA_028533165.1 Leontopithecus rosalia | reverse complement strand
CAATGGCCCGATCTCGGCTCACCGCAACCTCCGCCTCCTGGGTTCAGGCAATTCTCCTGCCTCAGCCTCCTGAGTAGCTGGGATTACAGGCACACGCCACCGGGCCCAGCTAATTTTTTGTATCTTTAGTAGAGACGGGGTTTCACTATGTTGACCAGGATGGTCTCGATCTGTTGACCTCGTGATCCACCCGCCTCGGCCTCCCAAAGTGCTGGGATTACAGGCTTGAGCCACCGCGCCTGGCCTTCTTTCCCAGTTCTATGATGTCTTGGCCACACTGCTCCCTGCTGAGACCCTCCCAGTATCCCTCAGGTCATTTGTAAAAATGGATCTAGAAGGTAGACCTGGGACCAGCCCTCAACAGGCAACTGTGGGAACAGAACTGTATTCTGTGTTTTTGGTTTTTTTGAGATGGAATCTTTCTCTGTCACCAGGCTGGAGTGCAGTGGCACGATCTTGACTCACTGCAACCTCTGCCTCCCGGGTTCAAGCCATTCTCCTGCTTCAGCCTCCTGAGTAGCTGGGATCACAGGTGTGTGCTACCACACCCAGCTACTTTTTGTATCTTTAGTAGAGACGGGGTTTCACCATGTTGGCCAGGATGGTCTCGATTTCTTGACCTCGTGATTTGCATGCCCCGGCCTCCCAGAGTGCTGGGGTTAGAGGCATGAGCCACCGCACCCAGCCCAACTGTATTGTTTAGTGATCCGCTTAGGACTCCCTGGATCTTTGCTTCCTCCCACAGAGTGAGAAGAGGTGAGTCCAGTTCCCACTCTTGGTCTAGATCATCTCCCAAGGAGAAGCCCATGGTTTTGACCATGTCCTCTAAGAAGGTGACAGAGTGTCTGCCCCTAGCCTCAGTGTTCCTCCTCTGCCCCATTTCTCAGTGTCCATTGGCTGAGCAACTGAGGCCATATCCACCTTCCTGCCCCCAACCAGATCTCCCTGGACATCCAGCTGTCCTGATGAGTGACTGCCACGCTCCCAGGCACTCAGCTCGAAACACTGAGTCCTAGCTTACGTCTTGCTCCGTTTCATTTCCCACGGTTCATCCGTTATCAAATCATTTTAAGTTACTCCCCTAGCCAGTCCTTCCCCACCCCCGTTCCTGCTGCCGCCATTGCCCTGGTCAGGCTGTCATGTGGACTATTGCCGAGGCCTCCCACTTGTCCTCTTTGCCTCCAACCTTCCCCTTCACAACCCAACAGTCCGTCTTCCTCAAGCCTCACCAGGAGCTCACGGCCCTCACTCCCTCCCTGCACCGCTGCCCCCAGCAGTGCTGTCTATCCGCAGCATCCTCTCCTCTCCTCCGAATCTTGGCTCCAGCTGAATCAGTCCCCTCATTGTTCCTGGACATGGTGCATACTCTGCTACCCACCGCTGCTGGAGGGAGTTGTTTTTCTCCCCTGGAATCCTTTCTCCCATCCTAACCTTTTCCCTACATTCTCACCATCTTTAACAGTAGGAAAAATCCCTGGCTGAGCTGCACCCTAACATTTTGGAAACAGGGTGAGGAGAGGCTAGAAAAGTTGGGGGAAGGGCCCAGCGCAGTGGCTCACACCTGTAATCCCAGTACTTTGGGAGGCCAAGGTGGGAGGACCACTTGAGGTCAGAAATTCAAGACCAGCCTGGCTAACATGGTGCAACCTGGTCTCTACCAAAAATACAAAAATTAGCTGGGCATGGTGGTGTGCCACTGTCATCCCAGCTAATTGGGAAGCTGAGGCAGGAGAATCGCTGGAACCCAGGAAGCAGAGGTTTCAGTAAGCTGAGATCTTGCCATTGCACTCCAGCCTGGAAACTCTGTTTCAAAAAAAAAAAGAAAGAAAAAGTTAGGGGAAGGGAGCAAAACTGCCAGCAGTTCGCTAGAGGTAGAGAATTTAATTCAACCCCTGGGGCAGACTTTTGCTTTGTTTTGGGAAAATCAATCCAAACCTCAATCTGTGTAGTTACGGTCAACCTAACACAGATGTGAACATTGTTCTGGTTCCACGATGGAGATAGCCCTGCCTGGGAATCTGGTCTGCCTTCCCTTCTTTTTTTACCCTGAGGTTCGAGGAGATAAATTATGGAGGGAGGGAGCTAGACTTGTCCTGATGGAGGCGGCTATTTTCAGCTGAAGTTGGGAGAGTTGCTGCAGGAGATGGAAAGCAGAGACAGACAGCCTTTCTGAGGGGGCGGAAGGGCCCTGGCATTGTTGCTTTGGGACTTAGGTGACATATCTTGGCACAGACTGCGGGAAAGAACATTGTATCCATGTTTGGAGGGAGCCCAGCCTCTTTCCAGAACTCCAGTGGCATTAGAGGTGGTGGCAGCCACGGGTGCTGGGGACCCCTCAAGGCACATTCCCAGGAAAGGGTCTTTTCCTGGCCTCCATGAGCCCTAGTTATGACTGCAGTAGACAGATGGGTTTGTGACATCATGTGAGATATCCACTAAATCTCTCAGAAATATTTACAGAAGGCTGGGCGCAGTGGCTCAAGCCTGTAACCCAGCACTTTGGGAGGCCAAGGCAGGTGGATCACAAGGTCAAGAGATCGAGACCATCCTGGTCAACATGGTGAAACCCCATCTCTACTAAAAATACAAAAAATTAGCTGGGCATGGTGGCGCGTGCCTGTAATCCCAGCTACTCGGGAGGCTGAGGCAGGAGAATTGCCTGAACCCAGGAGGTGGAGGTTGCGGTGAGCCGAGATCGCGCCATTGCACTCCAGCCTGGGTAACAAGAGTGAAACTCTGCCTCAAAAAAAAAAAAAAATTTGCAGAAAAATTGTACGGGGTGGGCTCAGTGTCATTGTAACTCACTGTTAATGTGGCGGTAAGTCATTTACACCCTGGGCAAGTGAAAACATTACTTGAGATGGAAAGCCGTACAATACTGTTAACCAGGGTTGCCTGTGGGCCCGGCCCACAGGAGTTTCAGAGGACTCCTTTCTTTCTTTGTATTTTGATGAAACCTTCCAATATTTCCACCATTTCTTTTTGTAATTAGAAAAACAAAAGCTATGAATGAAGAAGAGACTCTGTCTTTCTGTCTTCCCTTCCCTTCCCGCTGTCTGTGCCGTGCTGACAGTACCGCCCAGGTGCAGGGCTTGACACGCGGCCAGGGCAGCTCAGCGTCTACTTCTTGCTGCAGGTACATGTGCCAGCCCTGCCAGCTGTTTCACCATCAGGACATCTCTCCTCCTTCCGGCCCCACACCCCACTTACGCTGCTTGCCAGAGCCGTGTCTCAGAACATGCCTGGCCTGCGCCTTCATACTTGCTGTTAACTCTGCCGGCCCTGCCCCAAGGCCCCCCAGACAGCTTCCGGGCCCCTGTTTGTGGCTTTCATTCATGACTCCAACGTCACTTCTCAGTGAGGCTTTCCCTGACCAAGCTATTTAAAACTGTACGCCCTCCCAGCTCTCTTCCCCACTGCCGGCTTCTCTTCTTCAACACGTGTCGTCATCTATGTCCTTAGCATGTAGGCTCTATGAGGGCAAGGGGTGTTGTCAATTCTGGGTTCTCACACTACCCTTGTGTATGCCTGGCATTTAGAAGATAAGATGCTCAGTCAATATTTATAGTTACCACATACCAGACACTGGGGTAGGTGGGTTAGTAATCTCCTCAGTCTTCAAGGTTTTCAGGAGTTGATAGCATTATCTTCACTTTAAAGATGAGAAAACTGAAGCTCAGAAAGGTCAGATAATTCTGCTGACGCCACACTGTTATCATGTGGCAGGTGGGAATGGAGTGCAGGCCTGTCTGCTCTGGGAGTTTTCCATTTCAGGAGGCTTCTTTTTTTTTTTTTTTTTGAGACAGGGTCTCCATCTCTATTGCCAAGAGTGCAGTGGTGCAATCATGGCTCACTGCAACCTCAAACTCCTAGGCTCAAGAGATCCCCCTGCCAAGGCCTCACTGGGAATACAGGTGCATGTCACCATCCTTAATTGTTGAGTTCTGTGTAAAGACAGGGTCTCATTATGTTGCCCACACTGGTGTTGAACTCTGGGCCTCAAACAATCCTTCTGCCTCGGCCTCCCCAAAGTGCTGGGATGACCGGTCAGTTCCTGGGTAGGGGCCGCAAGATCAGATAAGCCAGTTTATTGATCGAGGTGGTGCCAGCAGACCCATTAAGTGCAGGGTCTGCAAAATATCTCACTGATCTTAGGAGCAGTTTAGGGAGGGTCAGAATCTTGTAGCCTCCAGCTGCCTGACTGGCCCTCCTCTATCTTTATGGGTTGGGTATGTGGCTGCACCTGGCTCTCCTCTATCTTTATGGGTTGGGTATGTGGCTGTCCCTCACATGCTCAATACCCAGGAGGCCTCCCAAGTGTGTCTTAGGCTGGGGCTGCTGTTCCGTCTGCACTGATTGCCCAAGTGCATAGCCCACACGGCTACTGCAGCAGCCTGGGGGTGTCTCAGAGGCATCATCCCCCAAACATGGGCTCCTCTCCCAAACAGGGTCCCTACAAGCAGATAAGCCAACTTTCCCCGGTCCCTCGCCACTGCCTCCGCCCTCCAGTTCGGGTACCCTGGGTTGTGATACACGTGAACACTGCCAGAGGTTTTCCCTCCTCCCTCCGCAGCCCCACTTCCGCGATGGGTGTCGGCTGCTCCCTAAGTACCCTCTGAGGGTGGAATGCCAGCAAGATACCAGGGGATGTAGGCCTAAGTTCTGGCTGTGCCACTCACTAGTTACGTCGTGAGCTTGCCCAAGTCATGTAGCTTGTGCGTTGAAAGAATGGAAGGAATTCTCCTTTCCTTGTGGTTTCCTTAGAGTATCTAAATGCTGGCAAACGTGGAACCTGCTTCAGAGGGCTGTCGCACAGATGCATGAGACCATGTGCTTATCATCCTTAGCACCATGCCTGGCACGCAAAGCTTAATAAATGCTGGCTGCTACTGTTATTGGTCATGGCTGGCTCGGGAACTGGACAGTCTGAAACCAGCTGGTAGGATGATGTGTGGCATGTGGACTGCCTCTGACTCCTACCCCAATTATCCACTGACCTCTTTCCTAGATCTTCAGTCCTTAGACTGAATTTCCCTGTTCAAGGTCACATAGTGGACTTTTAAAAGGCCTTGATTGGGGCACTTTCCAGAAGAGCTAACCTCCTTAGTCAGTACACTGTTTCTGCTGGGAGGTGACTGTCATCTCTGCTGGGCACAATTTGTGGAATAATTTGCACAAGTATCAATTGCCACCGTGACTGAGGCATGAAGTATAATTACCTTAAGTGGAAACTGTGATTGAGCCTGTGAATTGAGGCCAGATTTGCAGGGACTGAAAATGAGCTGCCACCTCTGAAGCACTGTGTGCCTACTGGGGGTGGGGTCTAATCAACCTGAGCCTGTTTTCAAACACTGGTTCTCTGAGTTCTCATGGGCCAAAAGTCTTGACTTTGGTGACTGTCATGATCCCTGCAGTCTGTGGCTGAACCGAGAGAACTTCCTCTTGTCCAAGACATGATTCATAGTTGTTTTGTTTTTTTGTGGGAGACTATAGTTTTATTATTACTCAAATCAGTCTCCCCAAGTATTTGGGAGCACGATTTTTAAGTACAACTTGGTGGGGTGGGGGAAGCCAGTGAGCCAGGAGCACTGATTGATGAGAGATGAAATCACAGGAAGTCGGAGCTGTCTTCTTTCACGGGGTCAGTTCCTGGGTAGGGGCCACAAGATCAGACAAGCCAGTTTATTGATCTGGGTGGTGCCAGCTGACCCATCAAGTGCAGGGTCTGCAAAATATCTCAAGCACTGATCTTAGGAGCAGTTTAGGGAGGGTCAGAATCTTGTAGCCTCCAGCTGCATGACTCCTGAACGTTAAGTTCTAATGGTCAGAAATGGCTAACAGTTTCTAACGGCTCATGTTAATCCTACAAAGGCAATCTAATCCCCAGGCAAGAAAGAGGTCTGCCTTGGGAAAGGGCTGTTACCATCTTTGTTTAAACTATAAACTGTAAACTAAGTTTCTCCCAAAGTTAGTTCACCCTATGCCCAGAAATGAACAAGGACAGCTTGGAGGTTAGAAGCAAGATGGGGAGTCAGTTGTTAGATCTCTCACTTTCTCAGTCATAATTTTGCCAAGGCAGCTTCAATCTCTCCCTTTGGGTTTTATAACACCTTAGTCTTAAGGTGTAGGCTGTGAAGATGGGAAAAGGCCGTTGGTTGCTCTGGCGTCTTCTTGCTAACAGGGGACCAATGGGAATAGGAGTGGACTCCAAGGTGACAAGAGTGGAACCGCTTCGACTCTCTAAGCAGACTCATGCAGGCCTGCCTGGGCTTTTACAGCAAAACAGTAGTACGCTTATCTATAGTTTTACTACAGCGTTTCAGTGAAACAGCCTATTATAAGGTAAATAGCAAGTCCTAGGATGAGGAGTACGATTCCCAATTTTAAAAGCAAGGGTTTTAAAGCATTAGTTTGGGGACTTCTAACCTACAAAGAATTTAGAATTGAGTCTAAACTGCAGAGGAAACCCTCAAGAACAGCTAACAACACTGTACTCTAGTTTTCCTTTTGAAGAATAATTTTTCTTTCTCCAATCTCCATTTTTATGAAAAGCAAATCATGATAGAACTGATTTGTTTATAAAATAAACTTTAGTCTTACCGTACTTGGCCTGATTATTTGCATAAAGTACAGCAGGAATAATTATTTTTCACTTAGGCCTTTTAAATTGGCTTTGCTAGCACTCTGTTCCATGAAGACTCTCAGGTAAGACTTTTTAGAAGCTGCGCCCAGCTATGGGGTTGTACCCTCAAATACCTACGAGTTGGGCAAATTCCTCTCCTCTTCAGGTCTCAAGATAACTTAGGGCTCCTGGGCCTGTTAGAAAGTGACATTCTTTACTTACCACAGGTCAGGAACTTTGTACAGGGACGCTGTGTGGACAAGGTATGAGGCCAGATGCCCCAACAGGCTTTAATTGGCTCTAGAAGTCACCTTTGATTCTTTAAAGGAAGCATGCCATTCCCGTCAAAGCCTTGGTAAAATAACCAATTTCTACAATTGTGTTCTGTTACAAAAGAAAACAGATTCTTGTGGTACTGGTGCAATTAACTATACTGCCATAAAATGAGAATATTCACAAATAGTTTCCAAATTCTGTAGAAATCAGGTAGAGAGGAACAAATATGCTCCAAATTTTGTTCACAGGAGTATATTTTACTCACTTGTTAAAAGTTGCAAATAGCTCTAAAGATATACGTTGTCTTGACTTTGAAGACAAAAAGTTTAGCAATATTTAACACATTAGCTCTCCATGAGAGTCCTGGAAGTTTGGTTTTCTTCCTCTTTTCCAATAGCACAATTTTTAACGTTATCTGAGACCTGCCCTTAAGAATCCTATATTTGATTATAAACTGCCTTTTGAAAAGAACCAAAGCAAGACAAAATGTCTGTGGATGACAAAAATCTTTGGCCACTATTAAAGCTACAATTGACTAGCAATTTTGGTTACTTCTGTGGCATACATTTTTATATAACAACTATAATTATTAATAATCTGTACTAAATTGTGTCAACATTATAGAAGTTTCCAATAATTTTGGAATATATACTAATAATGGATTTATACAAATACCATCCAAAGTGAACTGAACACCATTCACTCTTCTATTTGAAAGTTTTTCTTCTATTCTGATGTCACAATCTCCAGAGTTACTAATCAGAATCCTACATTTAAGAGTACCTGTTAAATTTTATAGTTGATTATAAAACCATCTTTTAAAGAGGACCAAAATGAGACAATTGTCTGTGGATAACAAAAACATTTTAGGGCAGCCACAGTTAAAGTCACAATTGAAGGGCCGGGCGCGGTGGCTCACGCCTGTAATCCCAGCACTTTGGGAGGCTGAGGCGGGTGGATCACGAGGTCAAGAGATCGAGACCATCCTGGTCAACACAGTGAAACCCCGTCTCTACTAAAAATACAAAAAATTAGCTGGGCACAGTGGCATGTGCCTGTAACCCCAGCTACTCAGGAGGCTGAGGCAGGAGAATTGCCTGAACCCAGGAGGCAGAGGTTGTGTTGAGCCGAGATTGCGCTATTGCACTCCATCCTGGATAACAAGAGTGAAACTCCATCTCAAAAAAAAAAAAAAAAAAGTACAATTGACAAGGAAGTTTGTTACCTTTGTGGCACTCAGTCTACTAACATAATAATTATAATTATTACTGATAACATATACTAAGTCATATTAGAATTATAGTTTTACCTAATTTCAGAACACATACCGTTAACACATTAACACAAATATAGACCAAAGAAAGCCAAACACCATTCCATATCTGACAATGCTTCCTGTATGATTTTTGTACCAAATAAGCCAAATGTCAATATTGGACTTTAGCGGACCTAATATCTAAAATATTAGGTTAGGAAGAGACATGATTTATAATTTGATTTTGGAAAGTTTGTCAAATATCAAAAGTTTAAAACAATGGATATCACAAAATAGAATCCCAGATCACCATAAGCCATTCATTTGGCCAAAATGATAACTCCAAAAAAATTTTTTTAGAAAAGAAAAACCTTGGCTGGGTGCAGTGACTCACACCTATAATCCCAGCACTTTGGGAGGCCAAGGCAGATGGATCACCTGAGGTCAGGAGTTCAAGACCAGCCTGGCCAAACACAGTGAAACCCTGTCTCTACTAAAAATACAAAAACTTAGCTGGACTTGGTGGCAGGCTCCTGTAATCCTAGCTACTTGGGAGGCTGAGGCAGGAGAATCACTTAAACCCAGGAGGCGGAGGTTGCAGTGAGCCGAGATCATGCCATTGCACTCCAGCCTGGGCAACAAGAGCAAGACTCTGTTTCAAAAAAATAAAATAAAAATAAAAATAAAAACTTTTACTCTGATAGAAGAGACTTAGCTTTCCAAACAAGATCCAGTGAAGATAGCATGAGGCCAGCTGAATGTGTCTCTTCTCTCTCTCTCTCCTTTTTTGTCCCTGCCATTTACTCAAAGGAGAAAATAAACCCTTTTGTTATCTTTTAACATTACATAAAGATCATCTTCAAAAGAGAAAACCAAATTCCATGTTTGCATTAGTGCATCTTTAATGTTAAAGCTAGTTTTTAAAATAAAATTTTATATCTTGATCCAGTTTTAATTAATTTGACCATAAGGTAAGATTTTCATAAACTTTTTAGAATGCTTTAGATTTTTCCATCAAATAGCAGGTCAACTTTCTAAGAAAACCCTGTTATTATGACACATGGGCCCAGATTCTCGCCCCACATCAGTATGATTTTAATGTTTTAACCTACGGAAAACTAAGTAATTTCTTTTAAATCTTAGCCAACTTGTTTATACCCACAGAATTTTTACAAGCCCTTTTCACTCTGCTTAAACCTTCGTTCCATTACTCTTTTAGGTTACGACAATGTTTAAAAACCCTCTGGGCTGGGCTCGGTGGCTCACACCTGTAACACTAGCACCTTGGGAAGCGGAGGTGGGAGATCACCTGAGGTCAGGAGTTTGAGACCAGCCTGACCACTATGGTGAAACCCCGTCTCTACTAAAAATACAAAAAGATTAGCTGGGCATGGTGGCGTGCACCTGTAGTCCCAGATGCTGGGGAGGCTGAGGCAGGGAAATTGCTTGAACCTGGGAGGCGGAGGTTGCAGTGAGCCAAAATCATGCCACTGCACTCCAGCCTGGGTGACAGAGGAAGACTCTGCCTCATAAATAAATAAGTAAGTCCCTCTGAACTACACAGAATTACATTCCCTTTAGCAAAAGCGATATTCCCATGCCTTCTTATAATCTTTTACCAAAAACACCTTCCCTCCCCACCGTATGTAAAACTGTTTCTCTAGTTGTCTCAACTACATGTTAGAATGCTAACTTTCCACAACTTTAATTTTTAGTGAAAAACCTGACAAGTAAGCAATTTTAATCATGTATTAGGGGTGGAGCCTAGGACATCCATCAGAAATGAAGATAGGGTCTGAATCCTTTTAGCCTAGCTAGCAGGCGTGGCTCTCCAAATGTCCCCAGGCCTCATCTATAATCTAATGCTCCAAAGTAGGTGAATCGAACAATTTTCAAAAGTCAAAGAAACAGTCTGAAGTTAAAGTATTTAGCAAATCTGACATCTGACCTTAATTTAGACCAAATGTCTACATTTTCAAGACAGTTTACCAATAATCTTTAAAACTGTCTTTATTTCCAAAAGAGTGCTAAATTCATGTGAACAAAAAGGCATTCAAGTTTCTATTTTTCTGAAAAAATATTTAAGCACTTATTTTTCCAAGCCAATTAATCAGAGCTCTTTTATGTATAAACATACAGCACACATAAATAGACAGACAGAAGATCCAGCACTGTAAGTCTCCGTGTGCCTGTTTCCTAACTGGATGACTGGCTTCAGGGTGGAGCCCCTGGAGGAACGGGGCCAGGAAAGCATACGGTTTCCAGGGCCAAAGAAGCAGCAGATAAGCAGTTGAAGGCAAAGACAGATCCCCAAAATTAAGGCTGCTGTCTAATACTGGTTCCTGGATCCCCAAAAGGAGGGAAATACTATAGGAGAAGACATGCACTGCTTCTACCCTGCATTCACATTTCATTGCAAGGCAGCCTAAAGCCAGTCGGCCCATCCCTCATGGGAGTCCCATCTCTCAGTTGAGGGTGGGAATGTTTCCTTATCTTCCAGGTGGCCAAGAGCATGCTTCTCTGATCCAAGTGTGCAGAGTCAAGTATCCCTCCATAACTACTATTAGCCATCCCTTAAAGTATATTTCCTACCTAGTTATTACACACCAAAGCTCTCTCTTAATGAGAAGTAATTTCTGATACCCCCAAACCTCAAAACCATCAGATAGGCTAGGCACGGTGGCTCAAGCCTGTAATCCCAGCACTTTGGGAGGCTGAGGCGGGTGGATCACGAGGTCAAGAGATCGAGACCATCCTGGTCAACATGGTGAAACCCCGTCTCTACTAAAGATACAAAAAATTAGCTGGGCATGGTGGCGCGTGCCTGTAATCCCAGCTACTCAGGAGGCTGAGGCAGGAGAATTGCCTGAACCCAGGAGGCGGAGGT
>JAPYYA010005177.1:0-11040 GCA_028533165.1 Leontopithecus rosalia | reverse complement strand
GGCTATTCAAACTTGTGCATATTTCGCTAAGTTTTTGTGTTGTGTTTTTCAACTCCGTTAGTTCATTTATATTCCTCTCTATATTGTCTATTCTTGTTAGCATTTCGTCAAACCTTTTTTCAAAGTTCTTAGTTTCTTTACATTGGGTTAGAACAAGTTCTTTTAACTCCCAGAAGTTTCTTATCATCCACCTTCTGAAGCCTACTTCAGATAATGGGATCAGTCCTTTTCCATCAGGGCTTGTTCCATTGCTGATGAGGAACTGTAATCCCCTGTAGAGGGAGAGGGGTTCTGGGTAATTTGTATCACATTTTAAATATCAGCTTAGATGTCACTAATAACAATAATTATTATTTCGATGCTAGCTAACCTGTACTGAGCCCTCACCTTATGCCAAGAACTGTTCCAAACATGTTTAATTTATCAAGTCATTAAACTCACAACAATTAATTGAAGAAGGTTTCTATTATTAACCACATTTTGCATGCAGGAAAAGATAATTCAGAGAGGTTAAGCAACTTGCTCAAGGTCACAGAGATAGTAGGTGAAAGAGTTAGGACAGAATTTAGGTGGTCTGGCACCGTAACTTATTCTCGAAACCATTGTGCTACATTGCTTTCACAATATTTTCAAATACCCTGAGTTTAGGATGGATACTCTTTCCCGTATTTTAAGTAGGACTCTGTACTTTATCTGGTACTCTATTGTAATTGTTTATATATTTTTCTATAGTTTCTGCTAATAAGCTCCCTGAGGACAAGGGTGATGTTTGTTTTGCTTATGTTTGCATGTCAAGCATATAATAGTTTCTCTATAAATGTGCTTTTAGGGAATTAACAAACAAATGATGAATGAATGAAATACATATGAAAGTCTGATTTGGTATTTTTCAAAATAGAAGGATCCTAGGTTAAGACAAAAGAAAGGGACCTTTTCCTTAGGCAAACTTTTAATGTGACACACTTCTACATATGACTTCATAATCTTTATCCAGGAAACAACTTCTTAAAACAGGGCAACTTCCCTTGTCTAAGCTTAGGTTGCCTCCATACTTTCAAATATAAAATGACTTGAAGCACTAACATCAGCCTCTCCCCAGAAAGTCTCTTCCAAGCTAAGCATCATCATTGAGCTCAATGAATTCTTGGCATAAATTCTGAGCCAGGCCATCTTCAAGTTAGTAACATTCTTCTGAACTCTGCAGCAAGCCTAAAAACTGTCTCTTACACACTTGCATTTCTGGAAGAATCAGATAAGAGCCAGAGGTGGCTATGTATCCTCATGAACTATGTTAAGGTTTTAGAGCAAACTTCAACTGGGTACTCTTAATGTCCTAAGCCTCTGACTGTCTGCCCTTGTAACCCAGATTCTGGCTGTCTGCCCTTGAGAACTCTCATTCATTCTCAGTAGGTCTCTTTTCCTAGACTTATATGGAAAAGCATTAAAGCGGTCATCTGGATCAATTCCTTTACTTTATACTTAATACCGTTGAGATCTATGCATTTATTAAACAAATATTTATTAACCTCTAAATTTCTGGTACTGTCCCAGGATTTGGAGATCCAGAGGTGGATTAAGCAAGCCTTCTGCTATCATGGGGCTTGTAGTCTAGTGGAACTAAAGACAAAATGAGTATACATAGAAATGCATAAAATCATTTCAATAAGAATGAAACTAACACAAAGTTAGGTAACAGCAATCGCCCAAATGTATCCATTTCAATATGTTTATCTCTCAATCATGTCACCCCATTACACTCTTACTTCTTGATCAACAACTCTTCTTCGGAATTCTCAATGGTTCCTCTCGGTCTTTTATTAATTATAGCGAGGAAGTAATAAATTTGTTTTGAATGAAAGTCATTCAGAAAATTGTTCTTGATCTTATCCATTTTTAAAACTTATTGCCAGCATATTATAAGTAGCTTTTCTTCTTAGGGTGACTTTTTTTTCTTCCTAGGAATTGATTATTACAACAAGATCATCGATGATTTGTTAACAAATGGGGTTACTCCCATTGTGACACTCTACCACTTTGATTTACCTCAGGCTTTAGAAGACCAAGGAGGTTGGTTGTCAGAGGCAATCATTGAATCCTTTGACAAATATGCTCAGTTTTGCTTCAGTACCTTTGGGGATCGTGTCAAGCAGTGGATCACCATAAATGAAGCTAATATTCTTTCCATGATGGCATATGACTTAGGTATCTTTCCTCCAGGTGTCCCTCACTGTGGAACTGGAGGTTATCAGGCAGCTCATAATTTGATTAAGGCTCATGCCAGATCCTGGCACAGCTATGATTCCTTATTTCGAAAAGAGCAGAAAGGTCTGGTGTCCCTATCACTTTTTGCGACCTGGTTGGAACCAGCAGATCCCAACTCAGTGTCTGACCAGGAAGCTGCTAAAAGAGCCATCACTTTCCATCTGGATTTCTTTGCTAAACCCATCTTCATTGATGGTGATTATCCTGAAGTTGTCAAGTCTCAGATTGCCTCCATGAGTCAAAAGCAAGGGTATCCAAAATCAAGGCTTCCAGAATTCACAGAAGAAGAGAAGAAAATGATCAAAGGCACTGCTGATTTTTTTGCTGTGCAATATTATACAACTCGCTTAATCAAGAACCAGGAGAACAAGAAAGGAGAACTAGGCATTCTCCAGGATGTGGAGATTGAATTTTTTCCAGATCCATCTTGGAAAAATGTGGACTGGATCTATGTGGTACCATGGGGAGTACGTAAACTACTGAAATATATTAAGGTAAATGCATGATTTTTTTGTGTGTCCATATACACTTAAATATGTGAAGGTGGGCAAGACAGGCATATGTATATGTATATATGGACCTGAAAAATAATTATTTTAAGTTAATAGCATATACATTTGCTGGCCTGGGAAGAGCAAATTTGGATTTGGGTTGGTGAGGGGTAACTGGCTGGTAAAGCTCCAAACACAGTGGTCAAAGTCTAGGATTTGTTGTTAAAGTTAGTTTTGTATATAGAAGTAGTTTGGACATATTTTTCAATCTGGTGTCACAACTGCGATTACTAAAAGACATTTTAAGGATTGTGATAGCTGGATCTTTTTTGTTGAGTCTCAGCTATATTGAATGACATCCACTTAGCTAAAATTAAAATTTCAAGTACAGGTTTTCAGGACCCCTCCTGTGGGGGATATAGAATGTAGCTGCTGGCAGGACTGAGGGGTTAAGGAGCAGTGACAATCAACAGATGCTGATGGAAGAAAGATATTTCTGTCTTCTCATTATAATAAGAGTCATTGGACTGTCTTCATGGACATTTGCACAGTTTTGCATTTCCATTGTTAGCTATAAAAGGTCAGTGCATGGAAAATTAAGTTAATAGGGTCAGTGCAATTTGATGAAAACTAGTTTTGGGGTTGTAGCATACAGAAGATAGAGGGTAATGCACCTGATTTTAGAAACTTTCTTTTTTTTAAACATCTGTTTGGAATTAAACTTCTGTTCTCTTTTTTCTAGGATACATATAATAACCCTGTAATTTATATCACTGAGAATGGATTTCCCCAGAGTGACCCGGCACCTCTTGATGACACTCAACGCTGGGAGTATTTCAGACAGACATTTCAGGAACTGCTCAAAGGTACCGTTTGAGATGATGAAAGATCAATTGTGCAGTCTTAATATAATTTTCACATTTGCTTATTTGCATTCAGCAAAGAACAATGATTTTTGAAAGCTGAAATCCATGTAAATCAATATAAAGCCATATAATTAGGAAAGGGGAAAAAAGTATTTAGGAAAGAGGAAGGGGAGGATTTTGGCCTAGCTACAACCTCCTGAAATTGAATCAAGTCACAAGTGACTGTCTTCAGCATTTTGTGACTCCTGGGTGAAGGTGACAGGAACAGAAGGAGTGGTGGCTGTTGGGAGAGAGAACATCAGTTATTACAAAACAGATTAGCACTGATCAACTATAACATGCTTATTTGCATATTTTAATATCCTAACTACCAAAAAATGAAATGACAGAATTTTTAAAGAACCCAAATTAAGCATCTGTGCAATAAACTTCAAAATGGCATGAGTCTTCCATCAATGTAAGTTGCATTTAAGCTGTAACCATGCAGCCCAGTTAGAAACATTTTTATTGTCATATGGAAAATGTGAGTTGTGTTTTAAGATAATGTTATTATTTAGTGCCTCTTTTCCCTCCGTGGAATTCTTTTCATATGAATTCTTATCATATTTGAAAACAGTCATGAAGGAATAAGCTTTAACTGGTAACACACGTTTTTAGACCAGTTAGCAACTCCTCTCCCATTATTTGCTGCTTCTCAAATTTAATTCCTCCTGTTTTTTTTTTTTTTTGAGATGGAGTCTTGCTCTCTTGCCCAGGCTAGAGTCAATGACCCAATCCTGGCTTATTGCAACCTCCACCTCCTGGGTTCAAGCAATTCTCCTGTCTGAGCCTCCCGAGTAGCTGGGACTACAGGCACCTGCCACCATGCCCTGCTAATTTTTGTACTTTTTTTTTTTTAGCGGATACAGGGTTTCACCATGCTGGCCAGGCTAGTTTTGAACTCTTGACCTCTTGATCCAACTGCCCCAGCTTCCCAAAGTGCTGGGATTACAGGCATGAGCCACCACACCCAGCCCAATTCCACCTTCTTAAAAAGGAATCACGTCATAGCAACAAAATCCAATGTAAAACGAGACTTTAAATTTCCTTTTATTTAAAACCTTGACAGCCACACTTATTTTTTATCATTCTAATTGAGAGGTTCTGACATTATTCTTTCCAAAATTATTCAGTATTACACTGGTAATAACGAGAAGGGATTCTGGAAAGTGACGCAAAGTGATTCTTTTCCAAAACCTGAAATTTATTGACTGGATCCTTCACTCAGGCCTGGAGCTTACTGGCAGAGAGCAATTGGATCTTTACAATTTCACCCAAGTGAAGGAATTATTTTGTATTACACCCAAAACAGATTCTTCAGGGTAGGAGTTCATCTTCTGATAAGAGAGGAAAATCTCTAGTTTTCTGAGATTCCGCTCCGCTTCCTGTAGATGGGTCCTGTTCATAATCTATTGATATTCTCAGGCTTCATCCTGAAGAACAAATAGGTTAGTTACTACCAGGCAGATTTATGGATGGCTACAGGGAACACAAATGACTTGCCTAAAATTGCTCTGTGTATTTTTAGGAAAAGAGAGATAAACAGAAATAGCCTTTTTTTCCCTATTCCCAGACTGGTACTCTGTTCAGTGCTAATCATACAGAGGCATTTCATTGTTTGTTCAAATAGTTTCAAGTACTTTATACCATCCTTTAGATCTTTATTGCTAAACACTCAGTGATAGACTCCCAAACTAAGGTGATTTAAGGATAGGAAAATAACATAGTGGAAAATGTGTGAAGATTTGGTTTTCTAACAGACAGGAAAGGAGAATATGGTTAGGAAAAAAAAATCAGTTTATCGATTTGTTGAAATTCTAGTTTGTCTTCAAATTACTTGATAATAAATTTATTAGGCATATAAACCATTTACTATTTACAGCGTCTATGTTCTCTTCTGAATCTTAACAGTAGGCCAGCTATATTCACTGTAATTGACACAGTGTTTTGCTTTTTTTTAAAAAAATTGTAGACGTTTTAAATTGCAAAAATGTATATATTGAGAAGAAAAACATATGCATAAATGTATTTGTTCTGGACTAGGTATAGTGGTGTGGTAACTTTTTAATGTATTCTCATAGTGGACAGCAATGATTTCTGCTGTAGTGAAACTCTCTTTCCCCTTTCTTCTATGAAATACTCCTCTTCCCATCCACATGCTTACCATAGGGACAGCTGTGTAAGTGGAATACAATCTTCCTCCTTGTCAGCAGATAATTGACTGGTCCAAAGGTAGGCACGGGACATGAGCTGGACAATTTCAGTTCTTCCCTGGGACTTAGAACATGACCAATTAGTTTCTTAATCTCTTGGACTGGGTTGGGTGGATGTATGTTGCTTTGTGAGCTACCAGTGGCTGAGCTCTACCCTGTAAGCTTAGGCACAGTGAGAAGGGAATATACCCACGCATTAAGGGTAGGGAAAGGAAACATGGAGAACTTCCAGACATCACTATAGCCTCTGCTTTTCGTTTATCCTGAGATCTGTCTGCACACAAGTTCTTAAGAGGCATTACTTTCATTGTAATAAAGTGCTGTTTGCACTTAATCTTATTCTAATTGGGCTTCTATGTCTTGAACAAAAGGAGTTTTCATTTATACCATCATCTTATTCCTTCTCAAAACAATGATATGAGGTCATTACTTCTACTTTATAGATGAGGAAACTGAATTTCAAAGAGGCTACATTATTTGCTGACGATCATAAAGGTACTAAGTAGTATTTCCTAGAATGAGGCCGAATATATGTGTATTATTATTATTATTATTATTATTATTATTAATTATTTGGTGTTAGATATAAGCTGTGAGCTCAGGGCTCTCTGAGTTAAAGTGCTAATTTGTCCCACCACACAGAAACTTTTCATTATGTTTGGTTACTTTGGGCTTGCATGTATTATTTGAAAGTGCTTCATGCTGTCTGTGAAAGAGCTGACAGGTTCTGTGAACTTGAGTACAACTCAGATGCCCCATATCCTAGTTCTCACCAAAAGAGCAGAGCTGAACTTCCCAATCAATTTTCTGAGACTCCTCCAAGGTAATGCTGATAATCTTGGTGGGCAAGAACTTGCAAGTAAGAGGCAACCTGTGAGCAATTAAAAATAATAACAGTCCAAGGAAGAAATTCCTGGGAAGCGCTGCAGGTGAGAACTCACCAAAACCCAGGGAGTCAGGTGGATGACAGCTCTGTGATTCCCAAAAACAAAGCCTTTGCTCCGACATCACACATACGGACAGGCACATAACGACTCTAGAGTTGGATCAATGGGGTCCGCTTGGGGGTCTTACTGATCTCTTCAGGTAGAATCCCACAGCAATTAATCGAGCATTAAAAGGTATGCTAATGTTGCTGTTTCTTTTTGGGATATGAACAAAAGAGAAAAAAATGTCAATTTAAGAATAAAAAGAGAAATGAGCTAGTGCCTTTTTAATCTTTGCATTAATTGTATTAAACACCTTTAAATAGGTTATATTTTAATTACTGTAGATACAGATAAGAGTGAAGGGTACCAAAAACCTGAAGTAATGTATAACTAGATTTGCCTTCCAGTTCTGCAAATTATTCAATAAAGGATCTTTAGCAAAGTCCCCAACCTGTCTAATCCTCAGTTTGCTTAGCTATAAAAATGGGGTTAATGGTTAATTTTTTTTTCTAGCAGGGTTGTTCTATAGAGATTTGGTTTCATGAGCTAATGTGCAAAATTACCTTAGCAACTGCCTGACACATAGTAGCTCCTTAATCAACGGTAACAATTATTATTACAACAAAGTATGCACTCTTAAAAACGTATCTATTACCTCCAAGTTATTCTTCCTGTTATTAAAAAAATGCCATTCCAAGACTTGTTATTTTTCTATCCCCCCACAAATTATAGCAGACTATTTACCCATATTTGTGTGTTTCTCTTTCTTTTTGAGGAACTTCTGGATGTGTGTTATAATATTGATCCTCTGGCTTTTTCTGTTCTGAATTGCATGGAGGAGAAAGCAGCAGGCCTATTTATTATTTCCCTCTGGGAGGTGACCAGATTAGGTGAAAAGTCAAATCGTTGACAGCAGAAACTGCTGTCAAGCAACTGGGAATTGTTCTGCCACATGAATCTTTGTGTAAGTTTGGAATTCAATGATGTTCAAATGGTTAAACTTTTCTCATATAATAGGAATTTTTATTACCTTAGTAACGGTTACACCAGTCCTCTATACTCCAGAGCCAATGGGCAATTTTGGTTTCATACGTAGATGCACACAGATGGATACCTGTCCAGTCTAAATGCTTTCAAGGAGATGACGAAGGATCGGGAGCCAGAGGTTATTGCTCCAGTGGCTGATACTGCCTCCGTCACCTAAATTCTCTTGAAAGGGCATCTGAGCTGTTTGCAGGCTGTTCCTCTTAACCACCCAGCACATGTTTGCTTTCAGCCTGGCTTGTGATCCTTCCTCCACCTGGAATGCCATCCTCTTTGCTTTCTTCCTGTACCAGTCCTGTTCGAAGTAGATGAGTTTGCTTGTAGTCAGAGAGAGCATGGGTTTGAGACCCTGGTTCTGCCCTGCATGAGCCCAAAACCTTTGGGAAAATTCTGAAACAGGCAACCACATCAGTCATCTAATCTCTAAGATGGGGATAATAAGAACAATGATTCTTTTAAAGAGTGGTAAAAAATGATCAAGATAGTGCTTATGTTGCCTAAAAGAAGTCTGGCACATTTACTAAGGATTCTATAAAAATGATGAGTAATTCTTTTTTTAAAAAATTTTTTATTGCATTTTAGGTTTGGGGGTACATGTGCAGAACATGCAAGATAGTTGCATAGGTACACACGTGGCAGTGTGTTTTGCTGCCTTCTGCCCCTTCACCCATATTTGGCATTGGTGGCAGTGCTGTGAATTCTCTGAGAACCAGAGCTATGTCTGTTTTTATAATTATATCTTTAGCTCTAAGCACCATGACTGCTGTGTAGCAGTGTTCTACACATATTTGTTGAATTTGATTCTATCATGGAAAGGCTAGATAATGAATAATGAGAAATAAATGACTAAATGATTGGGAGGTATATTTTCTTTCCCTGAAGAAATATACCCCACATATTTAAAAAACAATATAGCCTTCTGAAAAGTTTCTGAGCCAGTCCAACTTTCCAGGCAGATCCATGCCTGAGTTAGCACAGCGGTAGATGATTGCAGAGAAGGTTTGTTAATGACCAGCTTTCCGCTTTTAATGACAAACCCCCTCAGCAAGATGTCATCGAAGTTATTGAAGACTTCACTGAAAGTGTTGAAGCTGATACATTGTAACAAGAAGGTTATAAATCTTGCAGCTTGGATATACCACCAAGACAAGATGCTGAGCACAGAATCACCCTGCTGTTGTCTGCCGGCATTCTCCCTCCCCCTACGTCTTTACCTTCCCACGGAGAGCAGGTACAGGAGAAATACATCCATTTCCCAAAGTAGTGCAGACCTGGCAGCCACCTGCCTACGCCAATTTCAGATCACAGAGGCCCATTTAACTGGACAAAATGTGTTAAGCACCTGTGCTTTTCTAAATGTGCTTTGGAAAAAATTCCTAAGCATTAGGGAAAGATCTCAAAGGTTAATACGGTAACCTTTTAGAAACACCAACCAATTAAAAATCCATTGCAAGCTCAGAAGAGAGACCCAAATACCTGAATATAGATTCCCACTTTGTATCTACTGTTTTATTGCTTCTCAGAGGATATCTTTTTCACCTTGGCTCCTAGGAAGCAGTACATCTCGTAACTTGTGTTACATATAACTGTATGGCTTTGGGGCCATGTGGGGTGGAATTTGGATGGACTCCGCACTGCTAGCAAGGCTGCTCCTGGCTGGAGTGGATGGCTGCTAGCCATAAGGGGCCAGGTCAGAACACAGAGGAAGAACGAGGTGCAAAGGCTGAGCGTGAGAATGGCTAGGGGGTGCTAGTATACAGAGTGTGCAATTTTTGGTTTTCGATTTTTTTAATTGACAAAAATTGTATTAATTGTGTACAACATGTTGCTTTGAAACATGAATACAATCCAAAATGCCTAAACACATGCATTACCTCACATATTATCATCTTTTTGTGCTTGGTGGGTATGCTTGCCATCTACTCTTTTAGCAATTTAACAGAATATAGCACATTGTTATTAGTTATAGTCACCATCTTGTAGGACAAATCTCTGGATTCTGTGCCTCCCATCTAACTGAAATGTTCCATCTTTTGAAATAACATCTCCTGAATCCTCCTGCCCCCAGCCCCATAAATGAGATCATTCATGCCTACAAATGCTCTGAACGCCTTTAAGTGTTGGATGTTATTCTCACCATTCCACTCTCTGCTTCTCTGAGATCCACTTCTTTAGAGTCCACACGTAAGTGAGATCATGCGGTATTGGTCTTCCTGTGCCTGGTTTCCTTCACTTAACATAATGTCCGATAGGTTCATCTGTGCTGTTGCAAATCACAGAATTTTATTTTTTTTAAAGATTGAATTGTATTACCAAATTGATATACACATTTGGTAGCACAATTTGTTTTCTTCTGGATATGTACCTAGTGATAGAATCGCTCAGTTATATGGTAGTCCTGTTTTACACATTTTGAGAAACCTCCAAACTGCTCTTCACAGTGGCTGGACTAATTTACATTTCCACCAACAGTGTGTAAGTGTTCCTTCTCTCCATAGCGTTGACAACATCTGTTATTTTTTTACTTCTTGATAACAACCATTTTGACTGATGTGAGATGGTATCACTTTGTGGTTTTGATTTGCATTTCTCCATTGATTAGTGATATTGAACGTTTTTCATATTTGTTGACTCCCTGTGTATCTTTTTTTGAGATATGTCTGTTCATGTCCTTTGCCTACCTTTTTAATGGGCTTTTTGCTTATTGAATTAAGTTTATTTTAGATTATGGATATTTGACTTTTGTCAGATGTATAGTTTGCAAATATTTTCTCCCATTCTGTAGGGTGTCTACTTTGTTGATGGATTTTTTTTTTTTTTTGAGTCGAAGTCTTTCTCTGTCACCAGGTTGAAGTGCAGTGGCACAATCTTGGCTCACTGCAACCTTCAACTCCCTGGTTCAAGTGGTTCTCCTGCCTCAGCCTCCGGAGTAGCTGGGATTATAGACACTCACCACCATGCCCAGCTAATTTTTGTATTTTTAGTAGAGACGGGGTTTCTAGCATATCTCTCTTTAAGGTTAACTCTGTAACCTCTGGCTGTCTAAGTGTGAGCTACATATGTAGACTAGTGGGACACAAACATAAGAAATTATTTTCTTCATGACTTTTCCAATTCCACAAATAAAACTACCATATATCCAAAGGAAATGAATTCAGTGTGTTAAACAGATACCTGCATTCCCATATTCATTGCA
>JAPYYA010005176.1:0-11040 GCA_028533165.1 Leontopithecus rosalia | reverse complement strand
AGGACACATGCACACGAATGTTCATTGCAGCACTGTTTACAATAGCAAAGACCTGGAACCAACCCAAATGCCCATCGATGATAGACTGGACTGGGAAAATGTGGCACATATACACCATGGAATATTATGCAGCAATAAAAAATGATGAGTTCGTGTCCTTTGTAGGGACATGGATGAATCTGGAGAACATCATTCTCAGAAAACTGACACAAGAACAGAAAATGAAATACCGCATATTCTCACTCATAGGTGGGTGATGAACAATGAGAACACATGGACACAGGGAAGGGAGCACTACACACTGGGGTCTATTGGGGGGAATAGGGGAGGGACAGCGGTGGGGGGAGCTGGGGAGGGATAGCCTGGGGAGAAATGCCAAATGTGGGTGAAGGGGAGGAAGGCAGCAAAACACACTGCCACGTGTGTACCTATGCAACTATCTTGCATGTTCTGCACATGTACCCCAAAACGTAAAATGCAATTAAAAAAAAGAAAAATGAGTAATTTATTTTTCACCTATGCTTTTACTCAAAATTTGTGTGCCACTAAAAAATCAATTGAAAGACAGCTGACAGAACAGGAGAGAATATCTGCAAATTGTTTATCAGAGAAGGAATTGATATCCCAAACATATAATGAATGAAAACAACTCAATTGCAAAAAACAAAATAAATAGATTTAAAAATGAACTGAGAACCTGTATAGGATCACTTGAGTCCAGGAGTTCCAGGTCAGCCTGGGCAACATGGCAAGACCCTATCTCCACCAAGAAAAACCAAATTAACTGGATGTGGTGGTGTGAACCTGTTCTCCCAGCTACTTGGCTGGCTGAGGTGGGAGGATCCTTTGAGCCTGGGAAGTTGAGGCTGCAGTGAATGGTGTTTATACCACTGCATTCTAGCCTGGGTGACAGAGTTAAACTATGTCTCAAAAAAAAAAAAAATTAAAAACAGAATTAGCATATAAAGCCGGGCGCGGTGGCTCACGCCTGTAATCCCAGCACTTTGGGAGGCCGAGGCGGGTAGATCACGAGGTCAAGAGATCGAGACCATCCTGTTCAACATGGTGAAACCCCGTCTCTACTAAAAATACAAAAATTAGCTGGGCACGGTGGTGCGTGCCTGTAATCCCAGCTACTCAGGGTCTGAGGCAGGAGAATTGCCTGAACCCAGGAGGCGGAGGTTGCGGTGAGCCGAGATCGTGCCATTGCACTCCAGCCTGGGTAACAAGAGCGAAACTCCGTCTCAAAAAAAAAAAAAAAAAAAGAATTAGCATATAAGCCAGCAATTCCACTTCTGGGTGGTATACTCAAATGAAATAAAATCGGTATCTCAAAGACATATCTGTACACCCATGTTTATTGCAGCATTATTCACAATAGCCAAGATAGAGAAACAACCTAAGTGTTCATCAACAGATGAATGGGTTAAAAATATGGTGTGTGCGCGTGCG
Source organism: Leontopithecus rosalia (assembly GCA_028533165.1). Lineage (NCBI taxonomy): Eukaryota > Metazoa > Chordata > Mammalia > Primates > Cebidae > Leontopithecus > Leontopithecus rosalia. Next base: position 9,588 of record JAPYYA010005176.1, on the reverse strand, counting down.
TGTGTGTGTATTCAGCCTAAAAAAAAACAAAAAATGGAAATTCTACCATTTTTGACAACATGGATTAGCCTGGGAGGACTTTATGCTAAGTGAAATAAGCTAGAGAAAGAAAGACAAATACTGCATGATTGTACTTTTATATGGAATCCAAAAATGCTAAACTCAGAGAGTGGAATGGTGGTTGCTGGGAGCTGGGGGGCGGGTGGGCAGATGAGGAAATAATGATAAAAATGTACAAAGTTTTGGTTACATGGGATGAAGAAATTCTGGCAATCTAATATACAGTATGGTGACTATAATGAATACTGTTGTATACTTGTATACTGTTGTATAATGAATACTGTTGTATACAACTCTGTTGTATACTTGAAATTTGCTAAGGGAGTTCATCTTGCATTTTCTCACCATACATACACAAAATGATAATTATGTGTGGTAATGAGTATATTAATCAGCTTGATTGTGGTAAGCATTTTACAATGTATACATGTGTACATATTTCAGAAAGTCACATTGCACACCTTAAATACATACAATTTTTATTAGTCAAGTATACTTCAATAAAGCTAACATTTTATACCTTTGACTTAAAAACAGTTATTTTCTGCTTTTCAGGTTTGTTTTAGTAGAAATGCAACCTAGAGCATCGGGCACCTACCATGTCTGTACTAGTTTATTAATTTAAAAAAAACTGAGCAAATTTGGTGAGGAAGCTGGCATGGGCCATTTTAAGTTTGAGTTGGTGGCAGAATATTCCAGTTGAAATGCAGTGAAGACAATGATAAATCAGAAACATTTTACATTTTATTTGAATTAGGTGTTTGGGACCATTTCAGCAGCCAACACAATAATAGGGGAAATAAAATGCTGTTGCTAAGCCAAAGCCCCTACACATTCATATTACTTATCTACAAGTGAGTGGTTTTTGTTCTGGCCTAAATAAGAGAGGGCATGGAGAGTTCTTCATTTGATGTTTGTTTATGAGTATGATGTCATATTTCTCTGACCAGGAGTATTGCTGGACTAAATTTTCTTGACTTAAGGATCACAAGGTCTATAGTGTTTGTGCATGTGTGGGAGGGAGAGAATCTAAATACACACCTAATGTGAGACTTCTGCAGATTCAGTTATCTTAGAATTGCATTACATCTACATCTATTTTTGTTTTTCTGAAACTTATACTCCAGCTTTTATTTTTTGTCCTGATGAGTTCTCTTGTTTGGATTTTACCTGAGTAGACAAGCATAAAATCAATTTCTCATTGCGTTTTACTAATGTCAGGAATTCTTGCAGCTCAATATCACCTATTAGTAACAGTCCCCACTCTAGGGACTGGCAGGAGATGCTCTATACACCACCAAGACCCCTTTGTTCCACCAGCTGCCCTGAGTGCTGTATGCTGACTGTTCATGGCTGAGTCCTTCCTCAGGCACTGCTTTTGGCCAAAAGGGATGGTCTCGGCTCAGTTTCTATCCCCTCCTCAGTATGATCCACGTGACTGGTCAACATGGAGGTATGAAGGCCTTATTCCCTTGCCTCAAGTTTCAACAATTCTGAAGGGCTGTCCTGCTTCTATGGCTTCCCATACAATTCATGGAAGCTCAGCCAAGGCCTTCATCACTGCTACATCATCATTCACCTTTTCCTCTACTCAGTCCTGCTTTCATTTCTTCCTCACAGGTATTGTTCCCCAGAGTCCTTCCCAGTAAGCCTCCTTGCAGGCTAATCTCAGCTTAAGCCTCTGTTTTTCAGGGACAGACCAAAGACAGGACCCTTCTCCCATTTAATGGTGTAGCATCTTCTCTAGTGTCTACACTGGATCCCTAGCATGATGAACTCTTCTGAAAAGGTGGATGTTGGCTGCCCAGAATCTTAATCCATTACATTAATGTTGGGAAAAGCAGCAAAGGAGAAAGGACTTACACAGTGCCTACATAAATTGGTTATGAGTAACATATAAACAAGGAACAACAAACTGCAGAAGGCCACAGGAGGTCTCTGCGGAGGAAGTCCTCTCCATGCCTCATGTTCCAGTATAGGGTGATTTAGGCTCTGTTACCATGAACATTGTGCTCAAGGACGTAAAACCCCTCGATAGCACTATGACATAGCCAGACTTGTAGGCTCCTTGTAAGGCCCATGTTCCACCAGGTATACATAGATAATAAGCTAAAGATAACCACATGTTCTTGTTGTGTGAAACTCCCAAACTGCCACTGTTATCAGTCTTTAGAATGGCACAACAGTTTCAGTTCATTGATTCACTCCACCATCACCTCACCCTCTCCCCACCATCACTCCACCCCTACCCTGTAGATCCAAGTTATTGTAACCAATAAATAGTGTGGATGATTAGAGCTCAGGGCCTTCACTGTCTCCTCCAGTAATGAGTGATGGCCCCTTGGTCCCACTTTCTCTCTTAATCTGTCTTTTTCTCATTCCTTTGTTGCCACCAAACTCAGGGTACCCATGGGTGTGATGTGGGGCTGGTTCCCTATATTCTGGCACCCCAAGTTCCATACACATTATATGTTGTATTTTTTACTCTGTGTCTAATACCAAAAAAATAAAAAGAATAATGGACATAATTTTATAATTCTGGGCAAAATGACTCCTTTTACTTACTACAAGTATCTTTAAAGCCTCATTCCCTCTTTTGACATATTGGATTAGTCTTTAAACAGTTACAAGATACTGCTCAAGTTAATAATCCTTGCCTTTTTAAATCTTTTCTATGTATGATCTTTCTTATCTTCATTAGAATGAAATTTTAAAAGCTTGACCTTGGCTCCATAGAAACAATTAATGTAACTGAACACACACGTAACTGGATTTTTGTCTGATGATTGTTTATTTCTTCCTTGTTGTGATTCAAACGACAACTATAAAAAAATGAAACTTTGAAAGAGACAGCATAAGCCGGTGTTAATTAGTACCAGCTCATGTGTCCATGCCACAGACTTAGTATGAAATGTTAATTTTTCCATTTTCTTTGTGTTAGGAGTTGTTTTAGGTCATAATTGAACTTGGCAACTTTTGTCCACCTTTTAACCAAGCCAAAAAAGATATTCAACTTAGATTTTTGATATCTGCCTTTTAAAGAAGATGTTGGGGTTTTAGTATTATGATCTCTTACAAGATTTAGAAATTAGCAAACAAAATGGACTTTTCATCAAAATGACAGCCAGAAATTTCAATTGGTATGTACATATACCAATTAAATAGCAATTCTATTTCTCTAGTAAATGAAGAAATGCACAACTTTGTCTTATGAACCAAAATCATGGCTAGGCAGAATTGAAATAAAGATGCATTTTAAAATTTATTTTAAACTGAAGCTCCCAAAATTTTTGTACATAGATTGTAATTTTGATACCTTTAATTTGGATTACTCGAAGCCCAAGATGTTCATAGCTCAATATAGTTTGTATAATAGATGCCTTCCTTTATCAAATGCCAGCCATCTGTATGAATTGATAGTGTTAGAGTCGTGATGTTCAGACTGGGGCAAAGAAAACTGTGTCATTAACACGCACTATGAAGGTTCCATGAAAACAGTTGCAGTTAAAGCCTGCCCTGCCATCATGAACCTACAAAAAGGCACCATGGCTATGAATGGGAAAACAAGCTAAGTGTTCAAATAGCATGTGACACACATATACTATTTATAGAGCTCCGAGAGTGGCCTTGTAAAAGAATTTTACTAGGCTCCCATAATCTTTCTTGGAAGCCCATTCTATTTAATCTAGGCTTCCACTTGGACATTAAATATAAGGGGACTCTGGTTAGAAGTTTCAGAAAATAATTTCTATTTCTTATCCTCTCTAACCTAGTTTAATCGATGCTTTTCTCTAATTCTAGCTCCTCCACATTTTACTTGTGTCTCTCAGAGCCAATGAAGAAAAACCAAACATAAATATAAATTGCATTAATGCTGATATTTAAGGGAATAATATACCCCTTGAAAGATCTAAATAACAATCTAATATACAAATGAATAAATGGAAGAATCATCTAAGTATTTGTCAGATTTATCAAGTGTTACATATTCATTATTAATATTTAGAGGCGAGAAATATGGCCTATGTCTGCTGTCCTGATGAAATCTGATATGTTTCCAAATTGATTTGGTTATTATCATTTCGCTGTGTTTTCTTTGGCTGTAGAAAGGTTATGGGTCATACAAAAGAGCATGAGCTTACAGTCAAATAAGTTTGAGAAATTCTTAAATTGCTTCTTTAGGACTTCTCAAAATATTTTATATAAAAATGTATTATGAGCCTTCAAGAAAGGGATATCGTGTGTAGCACTGATCTAAATTAATTGATCACAAAATCTTTTTTTTGGTGTGGCCATTTATTAATATCTATCAAAAAGAGGTTTATGGATCATTTTGAAAATGCTGACCTATAGCTTTGTTTTTTGAGTATGATATTTTTGAAGCTTTCTAGCTCTGTAAATGGAATCCAAAACTTTAGATATTTTTTCCAGTGCCTTGAAAATTGCTATAATGTGCAAATAACTTGTACTTCTTTCAGTCTCTTCTGTGATGAGCCAGACAACATAAACTGTCCTGCGTTTGAGGATTGATAAGAATTATACCTTGAGCAATACAATTTTCTTAAGCAAAATGCATTTTTCTGTGTTTGACTTTTTAACCAGCAAACAAGCAGTTGAGAGGATGCAAAGATTCACGGATTCAAGGATTCATGGTGGTGTGCATGAATTGGGCTTTCTGGCACTGTCCTTGTTTCTCATGCAAGTATGCTGCTGTCTGGTGGCCTCAGTAGTGCACATGGAGGAAAGGGTCTACTAGGCTGAAGAAGCTGTCCCTGGGAGCTGACTGCCTGATAACACCTTATGTGCTGGGGGAATGTAGGTGGGTACATATCAGCATATAGAGGCCTGTACTAAAAAAGGACACATTTCAGTTTTGAACCATGTTACCCATCTTCTTCGTATGAGATTTACAAATTTTTGAGTACCACTGAGGCACCTGGCATGTAGATGCCTTATAATATAACCCAGTTTAAAATTTTTCACTGTATCCTTGTACCTACTCAAGGTTTTAATGAGACAGGCCTGGCCATGGTCGACTACAATATGGTTATTGATCTATGTTTCTGCCTTTCTACTTATTCTTGGGTCACTTTCGAAAATTTATGCTTCTGGGCCAGGCACAGTGGCTCATGCCTATAATCCCAGCACTTTTGGATGCTAAGGCAGGCAGATCATTTAAGCTCAGGTGTTCGAGACTGGCCTGGGCAACATGGCAAAACTCTGTCTCTACAATTAAAAAAAAAGTAAAAAAAAAAGATAAAAGGAAAATTTATGCTTCTGCATAAAATTATCTATTTTATCACCCTAAAAAAATCTACTTCTCAACATAGTATGAGACACAGAAATCATATCATTTTATTTTTCCATCCCCAGTCACCAGCACCTTGCCTTGTACTGGGTGGACATTTACAAATGTAGTGGAGTGAAGGGAATCATATTTGTAGACAGTGTTGTCATTCTTTTTAGTGCCAGCCTGCACAGGTTAGTAGTAACTATTATTTATTGAGTGCCAAACATTTTTGCCAATGCTCACCATATATTATTCCTAATTTTTACAATGCTCTTATAAGAATATTCTTGTCTTCATTTAACAGAAGAAAAAAACCTAAAACTTAGAAAAGGTTCTATATGTCTAAATTTTTTGGAAGCTTTGTAGCCATGTATTTCTAATAAACTGGATTATCGGTTCTCTCTGATTTCCAGTCCCTTCCACTTCCCATAGTATCCTAGTATGTGTCCCTAGTATATGGCCCATGTGTCCCATGGCCATAAGATAACCATGTAAGACACGCTATCACCGATTTATTCAATAAATGTGTACCAAGTGCCTCCTGTGGGCCAATAATCTGCTGAATGCTGTGTGTGGAAACATACAGAAAGAAAAGAACCATAATAGCAGCAAACACATATTGGGGCCTTACTATGTGCCAGATATTATTCTAAGAACATTATTTGCAATAACTTAATCTTCTAAAATAGGCATTTTATTGTCCTCCTTTTATAAGGCCATGATTGCTATGTAATTTGCCCAAGGCCACACAGCTATTAGGTGGAAGAGCCATTACTGAAACCCAAGACATCTAACTTCAAAGACGAAACGCCTCTTGTACGCAATCCCTTATGCCATTGAGTTGATAGCCTAATATGAAAGCAAACCAGAAATGTACCATGTATTTAGAGATTTCAGAATGCCCATACAATTTTGAAAACATATGACATAAACTTCATAACAAAGGATTCAAGATAGGAACATGTTTTCATGAATCCCACATGCTATTTTCATGAGCTGCATTGTGATTTTAATTAAGATCAGTTCAGTTCCTCGATTTAACTACAAATCTTTGTTCAGGTAATTTTGTGGTGTCATATTTTGATTAAAATTCTTTTTTTTTTTTTTTTTTTTTTGAGATGGAGTTTCGCTCTTGTTACCCAGGCTGGAGTGCAATGGCGCAATCTCGACTCACCGCAACCTCCTCCTCCTGGGTTCAGGCAATTCTCCTGCCTCAGCCTCCTGAGTAGCTGGGATTACAGGCACGCGCTACCGTGCCCAGCTAATTTTTTGTATTTTTAGTAGAGACGGGGTTTCACCATGTTGACCGGGATGGTCTCAATCTCTTGACCTCATGATCCACCCACCTCGGCCTCCCAAAGTGCTGGGATTACAGGCTTGAGCCACTGCCCCCGGCCCGATTAAAATTCTTTAAATAAAGAAAACTCCTATCATGAATTTATCTACCATTACTAATCTCAAAAAGACAAGGACCAAGAAGACCATATATAGGCCTCCGAATATAATGTAATATCTTTGGTGAAATGCATTTGGCTCATTTAGACATAGTTATTCCCAAAACAGCCTAGATGGGCCGGATGGAATTTATTGCATTACTAATGTTCCAAAGGCAGGTTTCCCAGTAATAACTTATCCATAAAACTCTACTTTAACAAAAGGCTACTTGATAGCATGGAATAAACTGGAACGCTTTTTTATAGCCAGAGATTTCCTAACCATAAATACTTCCATCCTTCTAAGCAAATGGATCAGAAATATTTATGAGGTACCCTAAATTTTTTATCACCTCTGCAATGGAATGCAGCAATTTCATCATGATCACATTCTATTTCTGCCCTTACTCTATACTGTTGATTAACTCCTTAGCATATCATAAGCAATCCATTAGTGAGAGGAACTTGGGAATTTAGAAAGGAATGAAGAGAGAAATACAGAATAGAAGTTGTTGAATCTGGTTGTATTTGATCTAACCACAGCTATTCATTGCTAAACTAAATCCAAGTGTTAATATCAGAACAATGTCAATATAGTTGGTTAAAAAGGTGGTTGCCTAGTAATTTGATTTATCCTCTGACAGTATTAAAAATTTATTTTTCTTCCTTCTAGAAATAAACATTCATTTGGACCTGGAAATGCCAGATTGCTGACATTAGGGATATGACACAAGACTCACCATTTATACGTTAGCCTTTCTTTCTTTCTTTCTTTCTTTCTTTCTTTCTTTCTTTCTTTCTTTCTTTTTTTAAAGAAAGAGGCACCTGGAATTAACTGCTTTAAAAATAACTCTAAAGATGTCAAAAGGTCAAAACACTTACAACATTATTCTGTTGGTTATGGTTGCTGTTTTGTCTCTCTTCCTTGTAAGAATAGTATGTGGAAAGCCAATATCTAATTGTACATTAATTTTACAAAAATTGTAATTTTGCTGTTCATGTAAAATGCTGCATGCTTTATATTTTAAAATTTGAGCAATTAAAAATTCACAAAGAAGAAATATTAAAATAAATTAGATAAACACAGGTTTTGCTAGCTAATATAGGTGATAAAAGTTTGAAAGTACAAAATAAATATCAAAGGACATATATATATATATATATATATATATATAGAGAGAGAGAGAGAGAGAGAGAGAGAGACATACACACACACACACACACACACACACTTGTACTTTAAACATAGTGCTCAAAAATCTGGTTATCCTATTACCATATTTCATTATAGTAAGACATGTATTATTTAAAATCAAAGTTGCAGATGACCTCATATTAAATGTTAGTTTCAGATTCTAATTCCTATTTTTAAAAAAGACAATATTGCTTTGTATTGATGAATTTTTTGCATTAATTTTGTTAATTTACTATTATTAAGCACTTGTGAGCAAAGCATTTTGTTAGACACAAAGATAACTAAGACGTGGTGGTAGAGACTGGGTAGATACTCATTAAACTTGTTTCCCCTTCTTCTACACACAGCTCGACTACATTTCTGTGCCTCCCTTGGCATTAGATACAGGCATGTGACTGACTTCTGGACAACGGAATGTGGGTAGAATTGATACATACACCCCCTTCAGGGAAAGCCCAAAAGGTCTCCCATGCATTTCTCTACAGGCCCCTTTTCTTTCTTGGCTTTCCAAAAAGATCTGGTGGAAGATTCTGAAGCCTTATGGTTTGAGGGGGGTCACTGGATAGATAAAACCTAGATTCCTGTATGTATATAAGGAGCAGAGACTCTCACTGCCAACCCACAGGGGATTATTACAGGGGCAATAAACTTTCAGTGTGTTAAGCTGCAGACATAGTTGTTTGTATTTTACAGCTTGTATTTTACCTACACCAGGGTTTCTCAACCTCAGCAATACTGACATATTGGACTAGGTAGATCCTTGTTGTGGGGGCTGTCCTGTGCTTTGTAGGATGTTGAGCAGCTTCCCTGGCCTGTATTCAACAGTTGCCAATTTCACCACCTTCCCCAGCCATGACAATCAAAAATGTCTCCAGACATTTCAAATATGCCATTTGGGGCAAAATTGCCACTATTTGAAGACCATTAGCCTAATGTATACAGTAATATTTAGTATTTTTTAAAGTTTTATAACAGGGAGTCTCGCACTTTTTTATATAATGAGCTCCTGAAAAATCTGTTTAAAAGTCAAATGTCGGAACAATCCAAGATGGCCGATCGCTGACATCTCGGGATTGCAGCTCGCAGTTAAAGCTCATAGAACTAGAGGACGCCACACTTTCAGACAAATTCTGGTCGCTCAGGAACAGAAGATTCCCAGTGGAGGAGCCACGCGGGGCAGTAGTTTTGCAGGCACCTCTGCACGGCATTGGAGCTGACTAGGCGGGGTTGGCTCCCCTTCTGACCGGGGTTTGGAGGAGCCGCGCGGGTTCCCAGCGCTGACTCCTGAGGCCGGCGCAGAAGTTGTGCCGGCACCTCGGCACAGAGTGAACGCGACTGGTTCACCTTCTGACCGAGGTTTGGAGCTCTGGGAAGGCAGACTCGCCTATTACAGACACAAGAAGGAAGCCAGACAGGAGAAGCCTGGGCAGAAAAACACCATCAGTCTTAACGCCGCTGTTCCTGGCCCTGGGAACTAACATCTTGGACGTCCACTCAAGAGATCTACTGAAAGCTGGTAATCTCAAAGACGACAGGAGGATAAATTTACAATGATGGGAAGAAACCAGCGTAAAAAGGCTGAGAATACTCAAAATCAGAACCCCTCTCCC
>JAPYYA010005175.1:0-11041 GCA_028533165.1 Leontopithecus rosalia | reverse complement strand
CCTCCTCCTCCACCTCCTCCTCACCGCGTGGGCCCAGGAGTCTGTAAATTGTGACATTTGAACTATCTAATTAAAACATGCCAGATATTAATTTGGGTTTATTTTATAATTTTTAAAGGTAGAGAATAATTAATGTAATGCAGTATAACCATGGGCCTCAGAAATGATACTGGCTTTAAAATATATATTTATATAATAATAATAAAATACATAAGTAATAAATTATATTATATAAATAAGTATTAGCATATAATATATAAATATATAATTATACAAATACACATATATTTATATAATTAATATAAGTCTAATATAAATACATATGATATATCATATATGATACCTAAAATGTATGATAATATATAGTATATAATTATATGTATTTATATTATAATTGTATAATATTGTATCTATGATACATAAAATGTATATAAATATATAAATTATAATATATAAAATGTATCATATATGATATATAATTTTATGTATTTATAATTATTTTTATGTATCATATATACAAACTAAGATCAGTCAAAATAGGATTTATCTATAAAATATATCTATAATATATGATACATAAAATGTATATAAAACAGTATAAGTGTAGTTTTTGTTTATAATTATTTTTTCTCTTATCTGATTTAAATGACAACTTTATAGAACAATAATTATAAATCAGTGCTAATGACACACATGTATACAGGTGTAATTTGTATGACAATAACAGCAAATAATGGGTCAGGGGAAAAAGCTGTGTGAGAACAAAGTCTTACATTATTGAAATTAAGATCATTGTAATCTCCAAAGCAACCATGAAGAAAATAACTTAAATACAGTAAAATAAATGTCAAGAGAAGTTAAGGGTACAGTAAAAAATATATATTTAATACAAATGGCATTAATGAAGAAAGCAAACACAAAAATATATAAAATCTATAGAAAACTAATAGGAAAATGGTAGACATAAATTCTACCTTATCAGAAATTATGTTAAATATAAACAGATTAAACATTACAAATAAAAGGAAGAGGTTAGTAAGGTGGATTAAAAAAAAAACATGAGCCCATTATAAGTTGTGAACAAAGGACACAGTTTAGATTCAAACATACCTACAGGTTGAAAGTAAAAGGTGGAAAAAGATATATTATGGAAACAGTAACTGAAAGAGAGCTGGGTTTAGAAATTAAGATCATTCAAAAATAGGATTTAAGACAAAAATTATGTAAAGACAAAGAAGGACATTTTATAAAAATAAAAGAGTTAATGCATCAAGAAGATATAAGAATTATTAACATTCATGCACAGAGCCCCAAAATACATGAAGCAAAAACGTACTGAGTTGAAGGGCTAAAGAGATAATTCAACAATAATAACTGGTAAGTTCAATACCCCATTTTTAGTAATGGATTGAACAACTAAACATAAAATCAACAAGGAAATAGAAGACTTAAACAACACTATAAACTAACTAAACTTAACCAGTTTATAGAACACTTTACCCAGCAACAGCAGGATATGTGTTTGTTGTTCTCAAATGCACATGGAACATTCTCCAGGATAGACTATGTGTTAGGCCATAAAACAAGTCTCAACAAATATGAAATAACAAAAATTATAGAAATACCGAAAGTATGTTTTTTAACCACAATAGAGTGAAATTATAGATCAATCACAGAAGGATATTTGGAAAATTCACAATTAGGTGTAAATCAAGCTACATACTTCTAAAACTAATGGGTCAAAGAATAAATCATAAGGGAAGTCAGAAAAATACTTTGAGATGAATAAAACTAAAGATGCTACATATCAAAAACTTAGGAGATGCAGGAAATCAATGCTTAGAGAAACTTTTATAGCTGTAAATGCCTAAATTTAAAAAGAAAGATTTCAAGTCAATAATCTAACCGTCTACCTTAAGAAACTATAGGCTCGTGTCAGTGGCTCATTCCTGTAACCCCAAAACTTTGAGAGGCTGAGGCAGGAGTATCACTTGAGCTCAGGAGTTCAAGACCAGCAACATAGTGAAACCTTGTTTCTATAAAAAATTTTTTAAAAATTAGCCAGGTGTGGTGGCTCATGCCTGTAGTCCCAGCTGCTTGAGTGGATGAGGTGGGAGGATTGCTTGAACCTAGGTGATCAAGGCTGCAGTGGGCTGAGACTGTGCTACTGTACTCCAGCCTGAGTGACAGGGAAGGGAAGAAAGAAGGAGGAAGGAAGGAAGGAAGGAAGGAAATAAAAGAAACTATAAAAAGAAGAACAAACCAAGTTCATTAAGAGGAAGCAAATAATAAAGATGAAAGTGGAAAGAAATGAAAGTGAGAATAGAAAAATAAGAGAAAAACAAATTTGAAAGTTGGATCTTTGAAAAGATCAACAAAACTGACAAACGTTTAGCTGGACTGATACGTGAAAAATGGAGAAGACTCAAATGACCAAAATCAGGAATTAAAGAGGGGATATTACTTCTGACCTTAAAGAGATAAAAATGATTATAAGAGTGATACTATGAACAATGGTACAGAAATAAATTAGAGAAAATGGAAAAATTTCAAGAATCACACAAACTACCAAAACTGACTCAAGAAGACAGATGTGATAGATTAGATAGATAGATAAAGGGAGGGCTCTTGCTTGCAACAGAATGCCAAACAGGGAGAAAAGTGCTGAAGTGAAGAAAGTTATTATTTTGCAAGTATCACAGTTAAGATAGGCTCAGGCAAAAATGATCAGTAGATGCTAAATCTCAGAGGAAATTTTGATGAGGAGTAAGAAGTTTGCATGGCCTTACGCTGTATGCCAACACATAGCTATTAGTTAAAACAAAAAAAGAAAAAAGAACTATACAATAGAGAAATCTGGCAATGTGTTGGCCAGGTGATCAAAATTGACATCATCAATGAGAAGACATGAAGGGTCTCTAGATGTGACACCCTGAAGGTACAACATCATTTGTATAGTACCTAGACTGGAAATGGATAATGTGAATCTAATAGTAAGGAAATACCAAAAAACCCCTAGTGAGGAGTTTGCTATTAAAAAAGAGAGGGTGGGAAGATTGCATTCTTCAAATATATTATTCATGTCATAAAGGAGAAAATATGGCTGTGGAAATATTCCAGTTGAAGGATACTAAAGAGATACAACAATTAAATGCAATGTCTGATACTAGAGTGGATCCTGACCTGGAGGGAAAATATGGCTACAAAGGACACTATTGGGTCAACGGACAAAATTTAAGTACAAACAGTAGATTAGACAAAAAATTTTTTATCAATGTAAAATTTACTTAAGTGATAACTATACTGTAGTTGTGTAAGAAACTATCCTAATTCTTCACACTGAAGTATTTAGGATAAGAGCCATGATATATGCAACCGACCCTATAATAGTTCAAATAGAGACAGAGAAAGGGAGAGAGAGCTAGTAGCTAATAATAAAGCAAAATGGGCAAAACATCACAGGGAGGTATTCACAGCCACAGCCAACGTGCAGCCCCTCCCTGTGGGATATTTATAAGGGTGTTCTTTGTACTATTATCCATAATATTTTTTCTTGTAACTCTTTTAAGTTTGACATTATTTTCAAATAAAATGTTAAAAACACAGATTAATGAAAGGTCGCAATACTTGTTTCCCCTTGATGGTCCTTCAAGACTCTGAGAGTCTGTTCTGGATTTACCACGTCCTCCTCTTTCCTTGTATAGGCCTCTCCTTTCATAGACCTGGGAGTTCTCAGAGTACATCATCATTTTCAACCTTGAATGCCTATTGAATCCCTTGAATTCCCATTGAATCATCTGCCAAAAGATGACAGTTTATTTTTCCGTTGATCCAATCCAGAAGAGGAGAAAGCGTCCATGAATAACAAATAGATGGGGACTACAAGTTCCTGTGGCTCTGCCGGGTTCTGCCCAATGTGTCCCTCCATTCTGGCTCCCAGGCTATAGGAGCAGAGTCTCTGTCAGTCGTGCTATTGTAATATTGGGGTACAGGGTACCCTCAGCTCCCCTGAGAGGACGTTTCTCCAGGTTCTTGGTCTCCTGTCCTCCCAAGAATGAGACCACAGCGCAGTGCACAGTAAATGCCGGACTCAAAAGAGTTTGTAGAAAGTGATTTACTTAGAGAGAGAGAGAAACAGGGGAAGGAGAGAGAAACAACTAACTCTCACAGAGTGAGAGAATCCAGAAAGATGGAATCCAGGAGAGGAAAGCAGCTTCCACACTGAGTGGAAGGGAATAGAGACAGACATGGAGTTTAGGAGGGGAAGACAGGCTTCCACGAGAGTGTGTGGAAGGGGACTCCAGAGGGGAAATCCAGGAGAGAGAAAGATGGCTTCCACAAAGGGAGCGTTCGTGGAAGGAGACACAAACATGGAGTCTGAAGAGGTGTGGTAGAAGGGGACTTTTAGCCTGGGAGGAACCCCACCCTCTGTAAGACCCCGGGCCAATGAAAGGAGTTCCTTAGAACTTCCCCTGGAGTGATTGACTCTTAGTTTCTTCCCATGTCCTCGAAATTCAGACATAAATCGTTAAATCTCCCGGATGGAGAGAGATGGGAGAGGGTCATGGCGCTGGGAAATTCTTGGTCTTAAAACTATGCCCCCTTGGGGACCCAGAAAGAGAACACCTTCCCTCACTGTGTCTGGGAGAGGACAGGAACGCAGAGCAGAAAGATCTCTTTAAAGCACAAGTTTAACAATGATAACATTTCCATGCTTACAACCTTTAAGGATAGGCTCTTTGGAGAGCCTACAGGGTTCTACTGGTCCTTATGTGGCTTGGTTTCTGTGGATTTCTCCTGTCTTAATTCTAGTTTGGCCCCTCCTTTGCACTGAATGCTACAACTTTCCTGAACTGCTAGCAATTCCCCGAATTTACTCAACCCTTCACTGTAAAGCTTTTACACTTCACTTCCTGGAATCCCCTCCCCCTCCTCATTGGCCTAACAAACTCCCACTCATTTGTTAGGGCTCAAACCAATTGTTGCCTCTCCAGAGTCCAAGAACCACTTCTTAGGAAAAGGATTATCTCCCCGGTCCATACATCACCTTTTCCCATCTTCTTTGTGATAGAAATGATTACTACAAAGAAGACGTGGAGATTGTCATCAGGGAAGCCCACAAAATTTGCATTTCCCTATTTTTTTTAAATCTTGGAGGAGCACAAGAAGGAAGTGGCCAGCCCAAGGTCATCTGGCAAGTGACCAGCAGGGCTAAGGCTGGAAGTCAGATACACATTCTACTTTCTTTGTTGGGTTTTGACCCATTACCCATCTTACATTCATAAGGGTCTCCCGGACTCTGTCAGGCCCTACACCACTCAATTTTGCAGGACCTTCTAGGGAGGCAACGTTGGAGTGCCTGTTGGCTCCTGAAAGAGCACTGGAATGACCATGTTTGATTGGTCTCCAATCTTATACCTAAAATACCCAAAACCACATTTCAAGCTTCCCGGAGGCTGCATGGTGTAAGGGAAGGAGCATGACCTTTGAAGCCACACAGCCTTGAGTTTGAGTTCCATAACCATCATTTACCAGCTTTAGAACCTCAGGAAAAGTAAACTTTCTAAACCTCAGTTTCTGCATGTGAAAAAACTGGATGAGTTTTTAAAATCAGGATTAAATGAGATAACCTTAATAAATCATTCCATATAAAGTCTGTCGTACAGTAAGTGCTCAATAAATATTAGCTGCCTTGCTCTTTTCCAAACTGCCCCTTCCTCTCTTCTGAGCTCATAATTCTAATTTGAGTGAATTAGGACAAAATCTCTTAGCCTAAGTTTCCCCAAGTGTAAAATAAGAGGAATTGATTATATAATTCATATGACCCAGATCATGCCTTCTTTCTATTTTGCTTTTATCAATCTTCCCAATCAGGTCTGTGCACTGAACACAAAGGCTGCGCATGGGTGTGACATGAACAACGGAGGTTTTGCGCTCAGAGGAAGTGGAGAGGGTTTGGGAGGTACCTGGGGGAAATGCAAATTTCATGACTAAGCAGGACTTCCCTGGGTCTGCTGACTTCCAAGATGCTTCTGAGATAAACTTCAGCGATGATGTGAAGATGTGGGGCCAGTCCTACCCCACCAAAGAAGGCCACAGTCAATATACTCATTCCGCAAACATTTTTAACACTTGTTGTATGTCAGGCATTGTTAGACTGGGGAAACATGAAAGTAAATAGAGCATAATGAAACTCAATCAGGATATAGGTGCATTGCCTGAAACTCAAGAGGTATAGTTTCTGGTCATGGCTTTCCAAAAACCAGCCATATGGTAAGTCCCTTAGAAGTTTTAGCCTCTAAATCTTAGCTTTCTGGTGGTGAAATGAAGGAGTTGAAAATATGACTTCTAAATTTGTTCGCTTTCCTTCAGATTATACCTCTCTCAAAGTCAGCTGAAAATCTCCATATGCATGAACCATAAATACTTCAACTGACCATATCCCAAGCCAACAAATACTCTTATACCCCTCGCTCCCAATTTTGTCCCAAAGTTAATGCCACCTCTTATACTTCTTTTCTTAGAGAATAGCACTGTCATCTACCGGCAAACTAAACTGGAATTTTAAAGGCCATAGTATATAGGCCATTCTTTTTCACAGCCTATATTCAATTTAGTCACCAAACCCTGAAAAATCCACCTGTGAGATAACCCTCCCACGGACTTCCTTCTCTCCCACCTCATCACCACTTCTTCAGTTAAGACCCATCATTTTTCAAATCTGTTCCTAGCCTGTAGGTCCTAAATTGTGAGCCCACTCTCACATTAAGGTCAGAGTAATCTTTCTAAGGCAAAAATATGAACAGGTGACTCAGCTGCTTAAAACTTTTGGTGGCCCCCGGAAAAGAATGAATGGTTTTCCAAGAATGTGTTTAATTATTTGTGTGCAAAAAGGAGTTTTGATCAGGTGAAAGGGGAGACACTGCCTCCTATGGAAAGTCCTGGGTTGTGTATCCTTCCAGGAATGATAGAAAAACAGGTAGAACAATGAGGAAGAGAAGAGAATAGCAAACATTGAGTGTTCACAATATAGCAAATACTGTACTTTATATACATTGTTGTTTTAACACTTAAAAAGCTATTAGGCGTCTTTGGTCAGGTTTTCAAAAAATCAGACTCTGAGGTGGAGATTTTTGTATGAAAAGTGTATTGGGGAGTGCCCATGAAATCAATACCTGTGAGGGAGTGAGGGAAATAGGAGTGAGCAGAGGGAGAAGTTGAGCTGTGGATTCGGTTGCAACAAAGTCCTCAACAGACTCAGTGAGGAGCCCTGGAGCTGGAATAACCCTCAGGGCTGTTGCATATTGAGGCCAAAGGAGACTGGACTTTTTATCCTTTCACCAACCAGTTGACCCAGTTGTTTGATATGGGTTCCTCAGGGAAGGAACTGGATGAGGGCAGTTCCTGGGGAGGAACTCAGCAGAGAGCTGTCAGCCACCTATACTTCTCACATGGGGAATGACTGCTTTGACCTTGAGGGGGAGATCTGAGCAGCACACACCACAGCATCCACTCTGTGAGATAACTTGTAGTGCATTATCTTATAGAAAAGAAAACTGATTTTCACCAACACATGACTTATCCTGGGTTATACAAGTAACCCTGAGCGAAATCCCTGTGGTTCTAATTCATGTGAACATCTCTATACACACAAACTAGACAATCTAGAGGAAATGGATAAATTCCTGGAAAGCCATAATCTCCTAAGATTGATCCAGGAAGAAATTGAAATTATAAACTAACCAATGATGAGTTGCAAAACTGAATAAGTAATTAAAAAAAAATCTGCCAACCATAAAATGCCCAGAACCAGACAGACTCACAGTGAAAATCTACTAGATATACAAAGAACAACTGGCACCAATCTTACTAAAACTATTTCAAAAAATTGAGGAGGAGGGAGTCTTCCTTGATTCATTCTATAAAGCCAGTATCATCCTGATATCAAAATATGACAAGGGCATGACAAAAAAAGAAAATTACATGTCAGTATCCCTGATGAACATAGGTGCAAAAATCCTCAAGAACATAATAGCAAACTGAATTTAGTAGCACATCAAAAAGATAATTTATTAGGATCAAATGGGCTTTACTCCTGGGATGCAGACATGATTCAGCAAACACAAATCAGTAAATGTGATTCACCACATAAATAGAATTAAAAACAAAAAATCATCTCAATAAATGCAGAAATAAAATTCACCATCTCTTCATTATGAAAACCCTCAATAGCCAGGCGTGATGGCTCACGCCTGTAATCCCAGCACTTTGGGAGGCAGGGTGGATAACCAGGTCAAGGCGGGTTGATCACCAGGTCAAGAGATCAAGACCATCCTGGCCAACATGGTGAAACCCTGTCTCTACTAAATACAGAAGAAATTAGCCAGGCATGGTGGCACATGCCTATAATCCCAGCTACTTGGGAGGCTGAGACAGGAGAATAGTTTGAACCCAGGAGGCGGAAGTTGCGGTGAGCCGAGAATGCACCATTGCACTCCAGCCTGGGCAGCAAGAGTGAAACTCCGTCTCAAAAACAAAACAAAACAAAACAAAAAAATACCCTCAATAAACTAGGCACTAAAGGAACATACCTCAAAAGAATAAGAATGATCTATGACAAACCCACAGCTAACATCCTACGGAACAGGCAAAAGTTGGAAGCATTCCCCTTAAGAATTGGAACAAGACAAGGATGTCCACTCTCACCACTCATATTCAATATAGTATTGGAAACTCTAGTCAGAGCAATAAGGCAAGAAAAAGAAATAAAAGACATTCAAATAAGAAAAAAGAAAGTCAAATTATCTTTTTTCACTGACAAGATGATCCTGTAACTAGAAAGCCCTAAAGATTTCTCCAAAAGACTCCTAGATCTGATAAAAAACCTCAGTAAAGCTTCAGGATACAAAATAAACATACAAAAAGCAGTAGCATTTCTATACACCAATCACATACAAGCTGAGAACCAAATCAATAACTCAATCCCATTTACAAAAACCACAAAAAATAAAATACTGAAGAATACATTTGACTAATGAGGTGAAAGATCTCTGAGGAGAGCTACAATACATGGATGACAGAAATAGATGAGACAGCAAATGGAAAAACATTCCATTCTTATGGATTGGAAGGGTATCATTTAAATGACTATACTTCCCAAAACAATCTATGAATTAACAGAATTCCTATTATATTACCATCATTTTTTTACAGAATTAAAAAAAACAATTCTAAAATGTGGATGGAAACAAAAAGAACCTAGCTAGCTGAAGCAATCCTGAGCAAAAGAACAAAGGCAGAGGAACCACATTACTCGAACTATACTACAAGTTCATAGTAACCCAAACAGCATAGTACTGGCACAAAAATGGACACATAGATCAATAGAACAGAACATGGAACCCAGAAATAAAGCCAAAAACCTACAATCAACTGATCTTTGACAACACTGACAAAAGGGAACAATGGGCCAAAGACACTCTGTTCAATAAATGGTGCTGGAAAAATAGTCTAGTCATGTGCAGAAGAATGAAAGTGGACCCCTACCCTTCCTCATATACAAAAATTAACTCAAGATGAATTAAACACTTAAATGTAAGACTTCAAACTATAAA
This sequence comes from Leontopithecus rosalia, assembly GCA_028533165.1. Classification (NCBI taxonomy): domain Eukaryota; kingdom Metazoa; phylum Chordata; class Mammalia; order Primates; family Cebidae; genus Leontopithecus; species Leontopithecus rosalia. The sequence continues at coordinate 1,427 of JAPYYA010005175.1, read as the reverse complement.
AATCCTAAAAGAAAACTTAGGGAAAACTCTTCTGGAAGTTGGTCTAGGCAAAGAATCTATGACTAAGATCTCAAATACAAATACAGCAAAAACAAAAATTGACAAATGGGACTTAGTTAAACTAAAAAGCTCCTACACAGCAAAAGAAAAAAAAATCAACAGAGTAAATACAACCTACAGAATGGGAGAAAATATTTGCAAACTATGCATTCAACAAAGGACTAATATCCAGAATCTATAAGGCACTTAAGCAAATCAACAAGAAAGAAACAACCCCATTGTGTCAATCTATTTTGCATTGCTATAAAAGAATGACTGAGACTGGGTAATTCCTAAAGAAAAGGAGTTTTTTGGCTCATAATTCTGCAGGCTGTACAAACATGGCACCAGCATTTGGTGAGCCTCAGGAAGTTTACAATCATAGTGGAAGGTGATGGGGAGCAGGCATGTCACATGGCAAGAGAAGGAGTGAGAGATGTCATGTTATTTTACACAACCAGCTCTCTCATGAACTCATTACCGTGGGGAGGACACCAAGCCATTCATGAGTGATCTGCCTCTATGACCTAAACACCTCCCGCTAGGCTCCACCTTCATCACTGGGAATCACATTTCAACATGATATTTGGAAGGGACAAACATCCATTTATATCAACCATTAAGAAGGGGGCAAAGGACATGAACAGACACTTCTCAAAAGAAGGCAACAAGTTGGTCAAAAAGTATATGAAAAAGGCTCAGTATCACTAATTATCAGAGAAATGTAAATTAAAATCACAATGAAATACCATCTCACAACAGCCAGAATGGCTATTCTTAAAAAGTGAAAAAATAACAGATGTTAGCAAGGATGTGGAGAAAAGGGGACACTTATATACTGTTGGTGGGAATGAAAATTTGTTTAACCCCTATGGAAAACAGTATGGAGATTTCTCAAAGAACTTTTAGTTATTTTAGAATTACCATTTGATCTAGCAGTCCCACTATTGGGCATCTACTGAAAGGAAAAAAAAATAGTTTTATCAAAAAGACATTTTATCATGGAGGCAGATTGCTCATGAATGGCTTGGTGTCCTCCCCACAATAATGAGTCCATGAGAGAGCTGGTTGTGTAAAATGACATGGCATCTCTCTCACTCCCTCTTTTGCCATGTGACGTGCCTACTCCCTATCACCTTCCATATGATTGTACTCATATGTTTATTGCAGCACTATTTACAATAGCAAAGTCATGGAATCAACTTAGGTGCCCATCAGCACTGGTTGGATAAAGAAAATGTGGCATATATGGAACGATCCAAGATGGCCGATCGCTAACATCTCGGGATTGCAGCTCGCAGTTAAAGCTCACAGAACTAGAGGAAGCCACACTTTCAGACAAATCCTGGTCGCTCAGGAGCAGAAGATTCCCAGTGGAGGAGACACGC
>JAPYYA010005174.1:0-11047 GCA_028533165.1 Leontopithecus rosalia | reverse complement strand
TCCCCCACCAAAAAAAAAAAAAACAAAAAAAAAGAAAACTTAGTTTTGCTTATACATTCCTCTGATTACAATGACTTAAGCATGTTTTTATATATTTTAGATAACTATCTCTTTTTTTATAAGCTGCTTAAGACTGTTGCCCACTTTTCTATTGATAAATTCATTAAGAGATTCCAACTATAATGGAACAATGTAATTATGATTTTAAATAGCTGACATCATACCATGATGCCAATATTTAAATAATTTCAACTTATACAACAGAAGAAAAAGAGTGTGATTTAGCTTATGCAGGAACTATAGTTACTATATTAGAAGTAGACACTTTCCTATTAATCAATAGGATCAAACCAAAACTACTGTCACCCTACTCAAAAGTTGAGAATTTAAGTAGAAACCATTTCCAACCTCAGATTTTCTGTTATTCAGATGTGTTATTAAGACTTCATTGTTTATTTATTTGGACCAGCATATATCATTTCTTTTTAAAAATTAATGTAAATTTACTCTTTGGTTTTTTTGCTTTTGTTTTTGACACAGTCTCCCTCTGTCACCCAGGCTGGAGTGCAACAGCATGACCTTGGCTCACTATACCCTCTGCCTCCCAGGTTCAAGCAATTCTACTGTCTCAGCCTCCCAACTAGCTAGGATTACAGGCGCCCGCCACCATGCCCAGCTAATTTTTTACATTTTTAGTAGAGACGAGGTTTCGCCATGTTGGCCAGGCTGGTCTTGAACTCTTGACCTCAGGTGATCCACCTGCCTTGGCCTCCTGAAGTGCTGGGATTACAGGCGTGAGCCACTGCACCCAGCCTCAATTTACTCTTTGACAGAAAAATTCCCAGCTTAGATCATGATTGTCTGGAAATCAACTAGGCATTATCCTTATCTCTGTCCTTATCACCACTGTCACTGTCATCATGGCTACCATTTATAAAACACCTTCTGTGTGCCAGGCAGTACACTATACATTATCCTATATAATCTTCACAACAGCTCTATGAGGTAGGTACTATTTCTCCATTTTGGAAATGGGAAACTGGGGCTCAAACAGGTTATTTGCCAGAGGCCTTTCAGCTGGAAAACATTGGAGGAGCTGCCTGCCTCATCGGAGAGCTGTTGTTCTAATGACCCATGCCTACTTTTTATGACCAGAGTCAGTTAAATAAAGCTAAAGCTAAAAATAAATCTGTAGCTTACTAAAGGCAACTCAAGAGAATTACTGGCCTTCTCTTACATTATCACCTTATTTATTCTTAGTAAATCTTAAATGGTTTTAGAATTCCTTGTTTTAAAGAAACTTAAAAGGATCAATATGTCTAACTTTGTAACAAAGACGAGGCCGTGTTGCTCCTCCCCTGATTCAAACTGCCCTTCTTACCAAACAGCTCCATACACTTTTTCAAGAGTTTTGTAATCTGTTGGAAATCTATGCAATTTTTTCAGACTATTTAAAATACAGGTTGTCTGTCTTACGCCTTCTTCATTCACTTATGTAAATAGGAAAAAAAGTATCAGAATGCTTTCTACATGAACAGGAAGATTAACCAATGTTGAATGGCAGCCAGAATCCTGGAAAAGATGCCATCACAGGGAGTCAGGGTTGAAGTCCAGGTTTAAGGTGCATCTAGATGGGTTCCCAGGACCCCTGAAGTAGCCTCAGGGGGTCCAAAAGAAAAAGCTCCTTTGGCACAGTCTCCTAATGGTGACGATGGAGTCCCTCTCATCTGCTTGGCAGCCTTACAATCGGAGAGTTCTTACATCTAACCTAATTATTTCCCACTGAAATTCAAACCTAATTCATTTATTTATTCTCTATAAAAATGAACAACACCACTATAGCAAGTAACTTGCTCAATTTCGCACTGAAAATAAAGATAGCTGGAATCAGTACTGATTTTCTTTGATTCTCTTTCATTGCATAATCAAAAGTTCTTATTTTGCTAAGGGAAGAACTACTTATCTCCCTCAAGAAAACTGTGAAACTGATTTGAAAATAACATTGCCTTTCTGAAATGTTCATGACTACTATATATCTTAGAATTTAGAAACAGAAACCCTTCATAGTACTTTTAAAGGTCTTTTTAGTAAAAATAATAACCATGGGTAACTCTGATCAACTGCTTCTTTATCAGGTACAGAACTAAAGGTTTAACATGCATAATGTTCTTTCATCTTTATAGTTCTATAAAGTAGGTTTACAAATAAGAAAGTAGGCTTAGTTAAGTCATCATCCCAAAGATCTAGCCAGTAAATCAAACCTGTCTCCCTAAGCTCAGAACCCTCAGCTATATGGTGTCTCATCAGACTTTTATTTTTTAAATGTGTACGCTTCCCTTTTTAGAGTATGTTGTTCTAGAAAGTATAAGTTCTTTATAATAAATTCTATTTTTCTCATCTCTTTCCATTATAAATCTTGTGGAAAAACAACAACCTCACTGTTGTACAAAACTAGAGAGTCACACTTAAGAATGTAGTAAAAAAAAAATTTTTTTTTGAGATGGAGTCTCACTCTGTTGCCCAGGCTGGAGTACAGTGGCATGATCTCGGCTCACTGCAACCTCTGCCTCCCAGGTTCAAGCAGTTCCCCCTGTCTCAGCCTCCCCAGTAGCTAGGATTACAGCTGCCCACCACCAAGCCCAGCTAATTTTTGTATTTTTTCATAGAGACAGGGTTTTGCCATGTTGGCCAGGCCTGACCTCAGGGGATCCATGTTGAACGCCTGACCTCAGGTGATCCACCTACCTTAACCTCCCAAAGTGCTGAGATTACAGGCATAAGCCACCGTGCCCAGCCAGCATTTTTTTAAAACTAAGGGAAAAAAATATGTTTACTAAGACTTAGAAGCATGAATATAAGTATACAGCTTTTGCACCAGAAACAGTCCATTCTGAGACTCTGTTCATTTAATCCATTTATTATCACAGCGAACCATTTTATTTTCACAGCTGTATCATAAAAAGATGTTCCTCAACTTTCAGTAGGGCTACGTCCCAATAAACCAATCCTAAGATGAAAACATCACTAAGTAGAAAGTGCATTTAATCGTGGCAGCAGAGGAGACATTCCCCAACTTAAAATTTTTCAACTTTATGATGGTCTGAAAATGAGGCACATTCAGCAGAAATCACAAGGACCACCTTGATGGGCTTATATCACAATAAACCCAACCTAAAGCTGAAAAATCATAGTCAGGGACTGTCTGTACTTTGACATCTGTTTGGGCAGGCCCCTGCTCTTTTTTCTTTTTTATCCTCCAAATTCTTATACTTTTTCATGTGAATTCTAGAAATCTACTTATAAAGTTCAATTTAAATTACTGTGGAGATTTCGATTTGGTATCATCTTTTGAGAAGAGGAGAAGCATGATTTACACTATCCAGCCTCAGTTGATTTCAGTTTCAGGGCTGTCTATAGCTACTTTGCCAAGATATTTCAGCCAGCTAAGAGACAAGTATTCAAATTGAGAGTTAAGGTTTTAAAAATCCTCTTAAAAAATTGCATCCAACCTTAGAGAGCCCGTTACTGATTATAGAAAACAAAGATATTCAACATACCTAGTCGGTAGTGTTTGCAAGACACACAGGCTTTCAGGGTGACCAAATAAAGACAAACCTGGAAGAAGCCAATTAAGCTAATAGTTCCACTGGCTTTAGGTAAGGCCAATCAAATAATTACATCACTAGCACCTGTCAATGTATCAGGCACTACGATAGTAGGAAGAGACCCAAATAGTAAGATGATATGAGCATGCTAACATCCCATAAAATTGTTGAAAAAAAAAAGTTAAGACTAACCCATATAAACAATTAGCACATAAACAATTAGCCTGGGTGGCCTTTCTGATAGAAGCAGGGCTCCAGAAGAGGGGAAGATCAGTGTGGGCTGCAGTGCCCAATAAAAACTAATAGATGGAATAGCTCAGCTCTAGCTTAACTAAATGCCTGGTGGTAATAAAAAATCAGTCACAGCTATTCAGAAGTCTATGTGAAGAAAAACAGTGATTATGTCAAGTTGGTTTATAAATCAAGGCTGGGCTACACTTACGGCCTCCCAATAAAAGGGCAGAGGTCCTATACACAAGTATGTCTTAATTGTTCTTGCTACTCCAGTCATATGGATAAACTGTGCCCAGCATTAAATTAACCCAATGGGAAATCCCCATGCTTCATAGCTTACAGGCTATTCAAAACCAGAACCTGATCCTACTCTCCTTATACATGACCTGAAAAGTCCTCTTCCACTGGACTTGCATCCTTAAAAACTCCACCCAGTTTCCTGACATCATGGAAATTTACTAGTCCACTTGGAAGACCTAGTATGTAAGCTCATCTATTTGTGGAAAGAGGCAATTCTTTCCAAAATTACTGAGTCAGAAATTTTTACCAGCTCTAGACTTTTCTTTTAAGGAGGGGAATTTTTTTTTTTTTTTAGTTTTACTTGAATAAACAGGATGAACACTGTATCTCCTCCCAAGGAGCAAAAAATACTGCTCAAACGGCTGGAAAAATTGATCAGGAGTGGAATGGAAATCTGCTTTAAAATTTTTAAATTATATACAAACTCCACAGTTATTTAATTTTTAAAGAATTATGAGGTAAGACATCTCCATGATTTACCTATCTGTCATTCCAGAAAACACTACTCAGGATAGACAGCTCTTTCTTCCTCAAGTATTTCCTTTGAAAATGAACAGAAAACTTACCTGTGAGTTGGTTTTAAGGCAGTTTCACTAAAATCAGGGAGTTAAAGACAACTGGACAAGAGATGCTACCACCTCAGCTTCCCAAAGTGCTTTATACTTTTTAAAGATAATTACTGGTACGTTAAATAGAGAAACAAAGCAGGGTGTGAAGTTTTCACACACATGCCTCAGGACTCTATTTCTAATGAGATGATATACTGTAAATCATGAAACACTAATTCACTTCATACCTTATAGCTTTGTATTAAGTGAAATTGGGGTAATTTGGTTTGTACATATTTAGAAGTGAAATAAATACTTCAAGAGTTGTGAAGATCAAACGAAAAAAGTAAAATGCTTTATAAAAGGCAAGACACTATTCAACGTAAGGTCATACATGCATGAAAACTTATCTACATCTTCGGTAATGGTTATTTCTGGGAGAGAGAAAAGGGAAGGATTACCAAGGCATCTTTATCTGCAGTGTTTTGTTACTTAAAGAAAATCTGAGACAACAGAGCAAAATAAAAGATTTGGTAAAGATATGCAGTAGATACATGAATATTTTTATTTTTATCCATAACTTTGTGTATTTTGCAATAATTCATAATATAAACTTCAGTTACTAGTTCATTCTGTAATTTTGATCAAATAGAAATGACAAAAATCCAAGGAATTTTAAAAGTTTCTTATGAATCATTTTTTAAAGCTATTTAACCTTATACATAGAGTATCTTGCTTTTTACTAACTAGTGTCTACTCTCATTCATATAATCACCATTGCTTTTCTTCCTTGCACCTCCACCTTGCACAATTTAAATAATAAAGCACAACTCTCACCAGGGCATTTGAACAAAAGGAATTTTAAGGATATGGGCTCAGTGGAAGTGATGGTCCTGGGAACAGCTTCACAGATGGAGGAGAAAGCACAGGGACAGGCTGCCAGATTTCTGCACTTTGTCTTCAGTGGGCTTCATTATTTTATTTCAATTATCATGACTTCCCACAATATCAGAGAGACTCATATTTAGAAGTTTAAAAACATGTCCTATACATACTAAAATATTTCCAGATGAAATAATACAACATCAAGGATTTACTGCAAAATAATGTGGAGAGGAGTAGGTGTGGGTATAGATGAAACAAGATTGGTTATGTTAACTGTTTAAGCTGGTGATGTGTACACAGGGGGCTACAGTTTACTTTTTTATTTACTTTTGTGTATACTTAAATTTTTCCATAATGAAGTTTAAACAAAATCCCAAAGCTAAAATAAATGATTTAAATATCAATATATTAAGTCTCGCACACATTTCAATTTGTTTGGCCTATCCATGGCAAGGGGATCAGGCAGGCCAGTCCTGAGGCACTGCTGGTCAGCTGTGTGCTCTTAAGTTACTCAGTCTCTTTGGCGTTGGGTTTATGGATGAGATATCTACATTCCGTTTTAGCCATATCATTTTTACTGGATTTATAAAACTGGCTTACAGATACTGTATAATACAGTAAGAACTGCAAATCTTATAATGGTACACTGTGACAACACAGGAGTATCTTTCATCCCTCATTTATTTATTTATTTGAGAAACATTTAGGGAATGCATACTATGTGCCCCAGGTAGTATGATATGTGGGTAGAATTCAAAGTTAAGTGACACAGAATCTCTGCCTACAAGATGCACTCTAATCAGGCCTGGTGTGGTGGCTCTTGCCTATAGTCCCAGCACTTTGGGAGGCCGAGGCGGGTGGATCATCTGAGGTCAGGAGTTCAAGATCAGCCTGGCCAACATAGTGAAAGCCCATCTCTATTAAAAATACAAAAAAATTAGCCAGGCATGGTAGCAGGCGTCTGTAATCCCAGCTACTTGGGAAGAAGCTGAGACAAGAGAATTGCTTGAACCTGGGAGGCAGAAGTTGTAGTGAGCCAAAACCAAGCCATTGCACTCCAGCCTACACAAAAAGAATGAAACACCATCACACACACAAAAAAGATGCAGTCTAATCATGGAAGACAGATGTAAAGACAAATGAACAACCAAAGTAAGTACAATGATGGGGTAATGTAGCTGAAAATACCAAAAGGCCTTAGTAGTGTGAGAGAGCAAGGAATTGTAATGATTTTGTACGAGGGTGGGGAGAGAGAAAGTGGTGGATGAGGAAGGACAGGAAATGAAGAACCAGACTGAGAAGGACCATCAATGTGGTACCATGGAATTTGGATGCTACCTTGCAAAGTGACAAGGAAGCCACTTAAAAGATTTTAAGTCTGGAAATGATGTGATCCAATTTACATTTTAAATTGCTACTTTCCCAGTAGCTCTTTAGATTAATTGCTGAAGCAGGAAGGTAGATTTGGTAGTTGCTGGCAACGTTTGAGGAATGGAGGAAGGGGGGAAGAATGAAGGGAGGTTTACAGTAATTACGAGATTACTAAAATGGTCTAGCAGGATATGACTGAACCCACGCAGGGTTAGCTGAGATACTGTTAGAATGCTTTCTTGGGTCTGGAACTAGAGAAAAGAAAACAGTGAGTTATATGAGTAAGTAATCATTAATGTACAATAAAGGTAACAAGTTCCTTCTTCAAAGTATAAAAGTGATGATTTTAGAAATGCAAATTTTAGGTACTCTAATATTTCTGTCTTTCAAGATAACATAGAAACTGCAGCATCAAACAACAGTATGTATTCATCATGAATGGCTTATGTGCTTCAAGCACAGCACCTAGCACATAGTAGGTACTGAATAAATGCGGGTTATGTGTAAACATGATAAATTATTAAATACATAAAATTGTTTTCTCTGGTCACTGCCAAATAGTACAGATAGTAACTCCCTGCTGGCTAGATTGTAATGACTTGATAAAATGCACAAGCAAAAAGAATTCTTTCTCAGGTGATTTTTACACTCTTCTGTAATCTTTCCCCCCAGATTTGAAAACTGTATCAGCGACAATCCTCACCATCATTTCTTAAAAACAATGGAGAAGAGAGGTAACCTCTTGTTACTTAAGATTTAGACTATTACCGACATGTAGACTCCAACAGGACACTCTTTTTTCTTACAAATTACATAGTGTCTTTTACCTGAGCTCCAAAAAGGGCATTTCTAACAGAAGCATCAGAGAAAAGCAGCCAGTAAGTCCTCAGTGCTGGCACATGGGCATAAAGCACATGGACTTGTGTTTCAATTTTTATAAAGTAACAGCAATACTGTTTCCTTAAAACACATTATCTTTATTTGAACAAAGATAAAAAGTAATGCACAGAAAGGTAGATTATCTAGACAAAGCCCTGCTGTTAATGACTATTATTCTGAAATTAGAAAATTCTGCCTATCTTTTAAACATTACCTCCTTATACTTCTAGATTTTCTCAGCAGTGAGGCTATAGTACCAAACATCAAAACCTAGAAATCTGATCATTCTATTCCATACCCAGAACTTTATTAACTGCTACACTGTGTTACTGACAAAAATAAAAATTACTAATTCATAATAATTAACTGTACATTAATTATGTCATAGGTAATGTTCTTAATACTTAATATATGTTATTTCATTTGGTTTTGATCCTCACATTAGCCCTAAGAAGTGGTACATAATGCTACTGCCATTTTGCAATAGAAAAAATGGGCTCAGAGAAGATGTATATGTTTTAAATGTAATAAAACTAAAACAAGCCTGTCACACTCACTAGACCAGGACTCTTCACATTATGCAATACTGATCTCCCAAGCCATATGTAGGTAGGCAGGTGTTAATATCCCTAAGTTAAAGATTAAAAAGCTGAGTCTCAGGAAGTTGGCAAGCCTTGTCTAGGGTCACACATTTAGAAATGGAGCCACCAGTCAGCTCCCAGTACAGTACCCCTCCCATTCTGCCTTCAATACTAGACCTTCTCCATAAAATAAATCATAGCTACTCACAGGGATCAACAAAGTAGAAAATCTCCACCCTTGCTTAAAAGAATAAAAGATAAACATACAAAATAAGGAAGAAAAAAATATCAAAAACAAACTGGCTTTGTCAACATAGCATAAAGGTCATGAGGATCTTAAAAAAATTAAAAAGTCAAGAAGTTTCTTCTGACACCATCAGGGCCCCCAAAGAAGCTAGTGTAGAAAATCATGCATTTCAGCTTTCTAATCTATGAGTCCATTTTTGTTTTTCCAGTATTTGTTTATGTGATTCTTTTACAGTCCACATTTAACTGCCGAAGTTTCCAGTACTTATCAGAGGCCCAGCAAAAGGTTAAAGAGCAATTTTCTGTTCCCAACCCACATAGAAAACAATGGTTACAATCAATCTATTGCCAAGTAGCAGGCAGGTGCAAATTTTTTCTGCTGCACTGTGTGTGCTGGGGGAGGAGAGGTTTTAAAAGAAACATTAAAAACAAACCACATTTGAGGGGATAATTTCTTCTAAGTAACTTACATCTTGTAAGGCATTTAGCTGTTGACAAGATGATCCCACCCTTGAATACACGGAAGTTGCACCCAGTTTCGAAAAGCAGATTCAGTTACCCCAGGCAGAAGTCTGGACTTCCCTCCAAGACAAATATGGAATTCAATCTGAGTGATGCTGTGAATGCAGCTAACTAATTTGCAATCCTTTATTATGACCATATATAGACGGGAAAAGAGCTACTTTCCCAGTCCTTCCTTGAGGGGAAATCAATAGAGGAAAAAAGCATAATATTTAAATCCCATGGCAAAGTTTTTAAACTTTTCCACTAATGTACACACCCTAGCTAAGTCATCAGCATAATATCCTACAGTGGATCACCTCAGTACTATCTTTCCTATACATGGTCATTCCAACACTGTGCTAATTCTACACAAAACTGAATGCATAAAAAGCTATAAGGTCTCACTTTTTTTGCTTAGCCATTTAACCCAATAATTTTTAGACTAAATGCAATGACTTTAATTTATTATTTATTTTTACTTATAGCTAAATAAACAAATCACAGCTGAGAGAAAACTCTAAAAATAGCCAAGAAGCTGAAGCAGTAACAGCAACCTAATGAAAATTGCTTTATGAACCAACAAGAGTGTTTAAAATCCAAAATAAAGATTCAGAGGGGGAAAATACTTTTAACCTTAAGCGAATGAGTATGACGACTCACGCCTATGTAATCCCAGAACTTGGAGAGGCCAAGGTAGGTGGATCGCTTGAGGTCAGGAGTTTGAGATCAGTCTGGCCAACATGGTGCCCCATCTCTATTAAAAATACAAAAATTAGCCAGACATGGTGGCATGCACCTGTAGTCCCAGATACTTGGGAATCTGAGGCGGGAGGATCTCTTGAATTCAGGAAGCGAAGGTTGCAGTGAGCTGAGATCGTGCCACTGGACTCCAGCCTGAGTGACAGAGAGAGACTCAGTCTCAAAATAAAAAATACAAAAATAAAGCTAATGAGAGACGAGATCCAAGATGGCTGATCGCCGACAGCTCAGGATTGTAGCTCCCAGTGAAAGCCCAGAGAACGAGAGGACGCCACACTTTCAAATTTTCGTCACTCACGGACCAGAAGATTCTCAGTGGAGGGGCCCCACGGGTCGCCAGCATGACTCTTGTGGCTGGCGCAGTGGTTTTGCCGGCGTCTCAGCGCGGCAGCTCTTCCTGTAGAGTGGACGGGCTTGGTTCCCCTACTGACTAATGCTTGGAGCTCCAGGAAGGCAGAGCTGCTTGTTACAGACTCAAGAAGGAAGCCAGACTGGAGATTCCCAGGCAGAGGAGCACCATCAGCCTTATTGCTGCTGTTTTGGCTGGCACAGTGGGTTGCTCGGATTCCAGCACTGGGAATCAATAAACTGGGCGTCCACTCAGAAACCTAATTCGAAAGGCGGTAATTGTAAAGACGACAGATGGATAAATTCATAACAAAGGAAAGAAACCAGCCTAAAAAGGCTGAGAATACCCAAAATCAGAACCCCTCTCCCTCTACAGGGGATTATCAGCAGTTCCTTATCAGCAACGGAACAAGCCCTGATGGAAAAGGACTGTGTCCCATTATCTGAAGTTGGCTTCAGAAGGTGGATGATAAGAAACTTCTGGGAGTTAAAAGAACTTGTTCTGGGGGATTGGGAGGAAGATGGCGCTCTAGAAACAACTCACCAATGCAGCTCTCAGTCAAGACGCAGAGGGTAAGCAAACACCGCATTTTCAGACAGATCCTTATAGCCCACAGAGCGGGGGAAAAGCCCAGGTGTAAAAGGCACACAGGACTCAAGCGCAGCGCTCTCCGCTGGTGCGGCCAGGCAGCCAGCGCCACGGCAGCAGCAAGGCGCACAAAACACACGGGTCTGGGCGCCCTGTTAAACCGGCAATTTGAGACTTGGGAGAGCAGATTGCTATGTT
>JAPYYA010005173.1:0-11050 GCA_028533165.1 Leontopithecus rosalia | reverse complement strand
GGTGAGGATGAGCATGGGGTGAGTGGGGGTGGAGAGTGGTGAGGATGAGCACGGGGTGAGTGGGGGTGGAGAGTGGTGAGGATGAGCATGGGGTGAGTGGGGGTGGAGAGTGGTGAGGATGAGCATGGGGTGAGTGGGGGTGGAGAGTGGTGAGGATGAGCACGGGGTGAATGGGGGGTGGGCAGTGAGGGGCTCGCACCCTAGGATGACCACAGGCCTGGACCTGCCGCCCAGCAGACAGGCTGACGCTGACTCACCTGGCCTGGGGCGATGTGTCCTGGCCACCATGCGAGGGCAGGCTCCCTCATTCCTCCTTCAAATGTGGTCTGCTTCCCACACAGAAAGGGGCCGTTGCTGCCACCTGAGAGAGAGGGGCTGCAAGTCAGGCCACTGGGACCTGACCTGGCCAAGCCCTTCCCCTCCCTCCCCAGGTGACACTGAGTCACTGAGACTCAGTGGGGACATAGGGCACTCTGGCTCCAGTGCAAAGTCTGAGCCTTAGCTGGTTGCAGTGGCTCACACTTGTAATCCCATCACTTTGGGAAGCCAAGGTGGGCAGAGCATAAGGTCAGGAGATCGAGACCATCCTGGCCAACAAGGTGAAACCCCGTCTCTACCACAAATACAAAAGATTAGCTGGGCATGGGGATGCACGCCTGTAATGCTGGCTACTGGGGAGGTTGAGGCAGAAGAATGGCTTGAACCTGGGAGGTGGAGGTTGCAGTGAGCTGAGATTGTGCCACTGCCTGATGCTGCGGCTGCAAAGTCTCCTGGAGAAAGTAGGACGTCGTCACTCCCAGTGACGAAATGGAAATGGAAGCCTGTCGTCAGGACTTAGAAACACTCCTGCAGCAGAGCCCCGGGCACTGGTGCCTGTTTGGAGTGCTCTGCCTAAAATGCAGGCAACTTCCGCCCCCATGGTTCTGACTCAGTCGATCAGGGTGGGGTGCAGGAATGGGTGTTTCTGACAAGCCCCCAAGACTGGATTTTGGTCCCTAAACTATCACCTGTGGGAAGTGGTCACAGGACGAAGACCCCAGTGCTGGTGACCGCACCATCCCCAGCTCACTCCCAGACAGAGGAAGGGGTTGAGGGGCCCAAGTCAGAGGGACAAAAGTCACCCCTGCTGCGGTAGCCTGAGCCACCTGAGGTCTCGCCTTTGAGTCCCCAGAAAAAAGGGGAGAAAGAAATGAAGGGGGCCAGCTGCAGCGGCTCACACCTGCGATCCAGTACCCTGAAAGGCCAAAGCAGGTGGATGGCTTGAACCTGAGAGTTCAAAACTAGCCTGGACCGGTCTACTAAAGGGAGACCATGGCTAAACCCCACCTCTGCAAAAAACACAGAAACTAGCTGGGTGTGGTGGCACGCCCTGTAGTCCCCACTATTCATGAGGCTGAGGTGGGAGGATCGCTTGAGCTGCTGTGCGTCAAAATCACGCCACTGCACTCCAGCCTGGGCAACAGAGCAAGATCTTGTCTCCAAAAAAAGAAACGAAAAGTATTTTTCTGGCAGTGAAAAACTGAACCACCCAGGACGGCTAAGTCACTGCAGCTCCTTCCTGCGTCACCATCCAAACCCTGTCCAGTGGCAGCGTGGGAAGGCTCTGGACGGAGCCTTGAGTGCAGCTCTGTGTCCCTCACAGGCGAACATGCCCAGAACCTGGCCTGGCTCAGGGAGGGCCCTGCTTGCAGCAGCAGAGCCACAGAACCCATCAGGAGACAGAGGACACTCAACTGGGGACCGCGGCCACTTCCGGGGAACACCCAGGGATCATGGGAGGCTGTGCTGTGCTTCTTCCTTCTTTCCCCTCGCTCCCTCCTTCCTTCCTTTCTTCCCCCACTTTCTTCTCTCAAATGTCCTGTTTCTAGTCTTAAGCTGGGTGCTAGGTGTGTGGGTTCTCATCTTACTACAAATCGGTACATAGGCCGTTTCTGTTTTTCTCTTTTTTTTTGAGACTAAGTTTCACTCTTGTTGCCCAGGCTGGAGTGCAATGGCACAATCTGGGCTCACTGCAACCTCCGTCTCCCGGGTTCAAGTGATTCTTCTGCCTCAGCCTCCTGAGTAGCTGGGATTACAGGCATGCGCCACCACACCCGGCTAATTTTTCCATTTTCAGTAGAGACAGGGTTTCTCCATGTTGGTCAGGCTGGTCTTGAACTCTTGACCTCAGGTGATCTGTCAGTCTTGGCCTCCCAACAAAGTGCTGGGATTACAGGCATGAACCACTGCGCCTGGCCTTAGGCCATTTTTGTTTGTTTGAAATATTCCACCACCAAGGAACGAAGACGAAGGTGGCTGGAGCCCCGGACACTGCCGGCTAGTGGTTGTGGGTGCTGGCAACGAGGTGGGACCTCCCCAGACTCCCCACGGGGAATGACAGCCAACACCACTCTCCCCACCCAGTACCCTCCCTCCTGGGAGCTGCCTACAGCCCATGGGAGCCTTGGCCTGTGGGTCTGACTCCAGCGGGTGGGAGATGGAGCTGTCTGGAGGGTCTGCGTGAGAGTCAAGCTCGTCCAGGGGAGCTGTCAGGTGGGACGTGGCATGAGGGAGCCCCTGGCTGGCCGGCCACCTGGGCGCTGCTCTGCGGCCAACACGTTTCTGTCTTGGCTTTCAGCTGTGCTGGTTTCTATCACCTGAAACCCTGAAGCCCTCTTTCCCCGAAGGACACTGGACTGCAGGGACCCCCCTTCGTGGTCTGGGAAGAGGCAAGTTCAGGATGGCGCTGGGGATGCGTCAGGCGTTCCTCAGTACTGAGTGGGAGACAGGCTGAGGTGTTCCATCCCAGGAACAGCTTGACGGGGCCATGGTGGGGGCAGGAGCCACCTTCATGGCTCAGGCCCTGGCCCCTGGGTGACCAGGCCCAGGCCAAACTCGCAGGGCTGTTCTGGGTCTTGGGTGCCTGCCTCCATCTCTGCAGGGACACCCCGCTCCACTGGCCCTGCTTCTCCACTCAGGCTCCAAAGCCTCGTCTCCAGGGTCACCCCTCGGGAGGCGTAAGCCTCTTCCAAGACAAACTTTCTCCCCTGTGTCACCTCCTCCCTGCCCCCAAGTTCAAAGCCACTCCTGCTTCCAGGTTAGTCCTGGGCCACTGGCCTTGCTTGAGGCTCGGTGACATCTGCTCCTCACATTGGACCTGGAGGGACCTTCAAGGTCCGCCCACTACAGACCCTGCAGGTCGCAGCCAGTCCAGGCATTCTCAGCGACACGCTGGCTTCCAGGAAACCGTGGGAAGCGGCGGTGAGCGCTCACCTTGCTCGGGAGCAGAAATGAGGGCGGCACCATTGTCTGACGTGAAGAAGACGAAGGTGCTGTCCGCAATGCGCAGGTCCTGGAGGAGCTGAAGCATCCTCCCAATGCTGTCGTCCACCTCCCGAACGGCGTCTCCGTACCTGGGGGGATGGTAACAGATGGATTAGGCGGCCAGCGGCACACTGAGATTCACAGAGTACCTTAAATCTAACGTCACAGACGACGTTAGAAACTGCCTGCCACTTCCCAGAGCAAGAGGAAAGGCCTGAGTTCAAGTTCACGTGGCTTATGAAGGACAAAGCAAGGACGCCCTCCTCCGCTGAGCCCAGGCCAGCAGATGCCTTCAAAGGCGCAGGGCTGTTCTGGCCTTTCCACGACTGGAACTAAACGCCAGCGTACTGAGTGCCCCATCCTGCAGGCAAGCACAGCTGGGGCCTCCAGCCAGTCTGCTCCTCGGAGTCGGGACTCACCGCCCTCGCCGACTGGTGCCCAGGAAGGGTTTGGAGGCATAGACGGGCGCGTGTGTGGCGTCCACAGCCCAGTAGAGGAAGAAGGGGCGGCGCCGCGCCTGTCTCTTAATGAAGTCCAGGGCTTCCTGTGGAGAGAGCCGCACTGTCCTCCTCCGGCCTAAGGCCACCTTCCCACGCCTCCCACAGAGCGTGGCTGGTGCAGTCCCGTCACCTGCAGGTAGATCTGGGTAAGGTTGGCTTCCCCAGTCTTCAGATTAATAGGAAATTCTTCATAATATCTAAAGAGAATACAGATCCAGACAGATGTCAGAACTCAGGCCAAGGAAGCCCCCTTCTCCCTAACTTTACCGGCAAAGGCTGGGGCCAGGCACGGTGGCTCACCCCTGTAATCCCAGCACTTTGGGAGGCTGAGGAGGGCGGACGATGAGGCCAGGAGTTTGAGCCCAGCTTGGCCAACATGTTGAAACCCGTCTCTACTAAAAATACAAAAATTAGCCAGGCGTGATGGCAGGCGCCTGTAGTCCCAGCTACTCAGGAGGCTGAGGCAGGAGAATTGCTTGAACCCGAGAGGTGGAGGTTGCAGTGAGTCAAGATCATGCTACTGCATTTGAGCCTGGGTGACAGAGCAAGACTCAATTTTGGGGAAGGGAGAAAAAGAAGGCTGGAAAGAAATGTCCACTCAGGAAACAGAGCAAGCTGGACACGGGCCTTGCTCCCCAGGGCACAGTCTTGCATCTGATGACCTGGCTGAGGTTGGTGCTGTAATAACCTGCCTGGGAGAAGTCAGGGGAACGGGACAGTGAGTATGACACTAGGGTGAAGGCAGTGAGGCGGCTGTGGTGACTCAGGGCTGGGACTGGGGAGTGACAGCTCAGGCTGTGGGGCTAGTTCTGAAGCGGCTGCAGTGCTGGCTGTCCCAGCCTCCTGCTACTGCTAACCACAGAACTGCACACTTCAAACAGCAGCGGGGACTCCCATACCCCCACGGAGCTCTGTCCAGAAAAGGCAGCAAGCTGGTGCTGCTGCTGCTGCTTCACTGTCATGTAATGAATGAGCACTTCCGTCAAGAAGAGTCAAGCTAGCCGGGTGCAGTGGTTCACACCTGTAATCCCAGCACTCTGGGAGGCCAAGGCAGGCGGATCGCGAGGTCAAGAGAGATCGAGACCATCCCGGCTAACATGGTGAAACCCCATCTCTACTAAAAATACAAAACTAGCTGGGTGTGGTGGCGCACGCCTGTAGCGCGAGCTACTTGGGAGGCTGAGGCAAGAGAATTGCTTGAACCAGGAAGGTGGAGGTTGCAGTGAACCAAGATCCTGCCACTGCACTTCAGCCTGGGTGACAGTGTGAGGCTCTGTCTCAAAAAAAAAAAAAAAAAGAGTCAAGTTAAGCCAAACGAAATTCACAAAAGATGAGGGTCCCTGACCCAGGCACTGCCCCACACCCAGGCACCAGGATGGCTCCGTCCGGACAGCGGCTTGCTCCCGGTGGGGGTTTCACCCCACCTCCTGTCCTGCCTGTATCCCTGGACGTCCAGAGCACAGCCGGCCTCCCCACCCGTGGACCACATGGGCAGAACCCCGGCAGCAAGTGCAGACGGTGTGGGCTCACTGTGCTGGGGGCCTTCCACCGTCAGGACAGTCAAAGTGATCTACGACTCTGAGATGGCTGGAAGCCACCCCAGGCGCAAGTCTCACAGACTCTGCGGCAAAACTCTGTGGGACAGAGGCCAACAAAACGAAGCCCTCCAGACCCGGCCCAGCCCAGCCCTTGTGAGCAGGTGGCTTGAGGCCACCCGCGCCAGACGCAGGGCAGGGGGCAGGTGCACCAGGCACCGTGGTTCAGGGTGCGGGAAGGGGTGGGGCGGGGCGCCATTACCTGCCAACCATCTCCCAGTCTCTGTACACAGGGATGTTGGGCCTGGCCTTGTTGTCATAAGGTCCAAAGTGACAGTTGGGGGACCCGAACCACTCATCAAATCCATGCTTCAGCGGGTGGAACTGGGGCCTGTGACCCAGATGCCTGGAAACAGGGACCCAGGACATGTCAGGGATCCCACGTGGGGACACTCAGGTTCTGAGCAGTGACAGATCCACCATCTGCACAAAATTCTTGGTAAGACAAGCACCCTCTGGCCCCGAGAAAGCTGTCTGGGTACAGCAAGGATAGGAGACCAAGGCCTCACTCTCAGGGCGGTGCTGGCAACGCCCGCCTGCCCTGCAGAATGGCTGGGCACAACCAAGGGTCCCAGCCATGGTGGCAGCCAGGCTTCCCTGCACTGTTAAGGCTGGCACATCCTGAGGAGCCTCCCTGGCCCCTGGAACCCGCCTGGCATGCCACTCTCGGCCCTGGCTCTAGATTCAGGCTCCTTGCACTTTTTCTGAACTCCCAGGAATGCTTCGTGGGTTGTGTCTCGAACACAAGTGTTTCTCCTCTGAGTTTTCCAGAGCAGAAAACATATGCAGATAATTATTGGGTCTCTTCACACCAAAGCAGTCTCTTCTCCCAGCTCAGGGCGATGGCTGCCAGGACGACGGGTGTGGCATGGCGCTGTGGGAGCCCCAGGGCCTGCCAGCTGCACCGAGGTTCCCAGAGCCCGGTCAGAAGCAGAGATTGGAATGATGGCAAGACGACGTGGCAGTGTGGTCATGCTGGTGACCGCCACCAACTGCTTTCCTGGGACCAAGGTTCCCCTGCTCAGAATGGCCTTCGGCAGATGTCACACCCCAGGACTGCCGGAACCCTCCAGACCCCGCCCTGCACCCCCCATCTGATGACCCCCACAGACCTCCGGCGTCCGCCCCACCCATATGCGCCTTCCCTTTGGGGGCATCTAATTTCACGTCCTCCAGCCAACAGCAGCCCCTCAGGCCACATCTCTGTGCCCACTCGCCCCAGCCCCAAGGCCAGCTGTCCGCGTTTCCTTGCATGGCCTGGCCTGTCCTGGAAGAAGTCCAGCTCACAGTTGCTCTTCAGAACGGGCTGCAGGAGAGCTGGTATGAGGTCGCTTCTAGGGCAGTGCTGAGGCATGGCCGTGGGTGGCCCCCCGGTCACTCACATGTCACCTGAGGAAGGTCTGCAGCTATAGCCTGGAAAGCTTCATCCCAAAAGACGACGTGTAAGCTGCACTCGAGCCCGCCAGGTGGAGGGCGGCAGGAGGGCCCGAGCCTGAGCGCTCATGGGGGACCCTGCAGTCACAGGGGTCTCAGGTCACCATGCACCCACTCTGTCACTGGCTGGGGAGGGTCGGAGGGGGCCCTGAAGGAAGTCTGGGCTGGAAGAAGGTGGAGGCTGGCCGGAGCCGTCTGGGCCTCGGTTTCCCCGCTTGTGAAGGAGGCTGGCACGGCTATGGCTGAGGCCCTGGCTAGTTCTGTGCCAGCGGCCTCCCTGGACACGTACTCTGCCACAAGCTGCTCCTCGTGTCCTCTCAGGAGAGATGCTCCTCCATCTCCTCTCTCAGGCGAAGTCACCTGCACCTCTCCGTGACTTCAGAGCTCCTTTGGCTGCCAACTTAGGACTGTTTCCTTCGCATCTTCAGCCCTTGGGGTCATTGCTGGAGCCCCCCCCCCCATCATCCCTGAACACCCAGGCAGGTCACCAGCCAGCCGCAGGGCATGTGTGTGTCCATGTCCACCAGCAAAAGGCCTTGCTTAGGGGAAACACACAAGCAGGACCCTACACAGACTATGCTGTGGGCTCCACACAGCTTGTTCCGAAGCAGCAGTGAGGCCCGGCCCTTGCCAGCAGGTGAGCTGGAGCAGGGAGCGTCCACAGGGCTCTGGAACTCGAGCGCCTGCACTGTGCACCCGCGTGGTTTCAGGCAGATCAAGCAGCTTCTATGTGAGGCCAGGTGCGGTGCCGCAGAGAAGTCTGAGTCATGGCTGACAACAACTGCCACTGCCCTGAGAGGCGACCCTGCTGGGATGGGGACCCCCCGACCTGCCTGAGCAGCCACTGCAGGACCCGGTCTGGCCATCAGGCCACTGCACCCTGCCCTGAGCCCAGGAGGAACCCAGCCTGGGCCACCCCGTCACTGCACCCTGCCCTGAGCCCAGGAGGAACCCGGCCCAGGCCACCCAGTCAGTATACTCTGTCTTGAGCCTGGGAAGAGCCCCCTGGGCCACCCAGCCACTGCACAGTGTCCTGAGCTCAGGAGGAACCCGGCCTGGGCCACCCCGTCACTGCACCCTGCCCTGAGCCCAGGAGGAACCTGGCCTGGGCCACCCCGTCACTGCACCCTGCCCTGAGCCCCGGAGGAACCCGGCCCGGGCCACCCAGTCAGTATACTCTGTCTTGAGCCTGGGAAGAGCCCCCTGGGCCACCCAGCCACTGCACAGTGTCCTGAGCTCAGGAGGAACCCGGCCTGGGCCACCCCGTCACTGCACTCTGCCCTGAGCCCAGGAGGAACCCAGCCTGGGCCACCCCGTCACTACGCTCTGTCCTAAGCCTAGGAAGAGCCCCCACCCTGGGCCACCCAGCCATGGTACCCTGTCCTGAACCCGGAAGGAAACTGGCCCAGCCACCCAGCCATTGTACTGTTTCCTGAGCCCAGGAGGAGCTGTGGCTCCAGGGCCTGACTGGCTCCTGCTCCCAGACCTCAGGGTCCCCTCTCTCCTGCTGATGGCTGTTTGGGAGCCTTGAGGCCTCTCTGGAGACCTGCTCCTTTTCCAGCTCTGGCCACCGGCACCAATGAGTATGCAGAGGAGGCCGCTGGACCAAGACACAGCCTCCAGGCCAGGCAGAGCGCTCCGGCCACTGCGGGGCTTTCACCCAGAGCGGCCACTGGCTCTCCGCCTGTTGGCACAGCCCTGATGTGCTCCAGCGGCCCTCAGGGGCAGAATTCTGCCATGGCCCCTGGCACTGGCTGGGGACTGTTCAGGCCGCATGGGGCCCGCCCTCCCTGTGTGCGACTCTGCGGCTGCAGTGCCCGTCTGCTCCGCCCTGTGCTTTCTGAGCGCTCAGCTCCCCACGCTGCTTCCTCTCGTCTGAAGTGTGACAAAGCACTCCCTAGGCAGCCTCTGGGTCCTCCTCATCTATCAGTCTCAGCAAATTCTAGCTGCCGTGACCATCTACATCCAAGGAGCAGCCATTGAAAGGGGCTGGCAGGAGCTGCAGGCAGCAGACAGGGAGGACGGAGGTGGGAAAACAGGTGGGCTTCCTGGAGGAGGGGAACGCAGGCCTGAGAGGCGGGGAATGCTCCAACAGATGGAGAGAAATGCAGGACATGTGACTCAGACCCAACCCTCCAGGCTCATTGGGCGTCCCAGGGAGCAGAAGAAATGAAATGTCCCATGTGCCTGAAATAGCGGCCGGGGATGCTGTGTAGCTCCCAGGCTCTCACCGGGTAGGATTTCATCAACTGCTGGGCGGTTCCTTTCCTTCCTGTGGTTTCTCTGTACTTTAGAGCAGAGCGTCCAGCATTAAACAGGTCCCAGCAGGAGACAGGCATCTCCTGCGCCATGGCTCCTGTCTGTAATGACGTGGCCCTCCCAGGGACGATGTGGCCCCTCCAGAGATGACGTGGCCAGGGGCAGTGGCAGTGGGCGTGGCCTGGTGACCTGAGACCCTGCTGGGGTGCTGTGCTGGGGCACTGGCGACACCGGAACACCCCCAAATTCAGCTTCCGTTCCCACCCAAGAAGCCTTCCTGGTGTGGAAACTTGCAGCCACATCCCTTTCGACCAAGGCCAGAAATGGGTGGTGCAGGACGCCCGGGTGGGCGTGGCTGGAGACTCACCACTTGCCGACGATCTTGGTGGCGTAGCCGGCCTCCTTCAGAAGCTCCGGCAGCAGCTGCTCCGAGTCTGGGATACCGCCCACAATCTCCTGCGGCGTGTAGGCTGGAAGAGCAGCGCTGAGTGAGCCCTGGGTAGACCCCGAGAAGCTACCACCCCCTCATCCTGACAGGGCCTGGCCCCTCAGGGTGAAAGGCTGTGGCCGGGGCTGTGCATCCACAGGGCTTGGCGCTCCCGGGACTTTCCCAGGCAGCCTTCGGAGTTGGTGCCATCACTGGGGGTGGGACGGGGTGGACTCTGCCCCCAGCGCCTTCCCCGGGCCTCTGGCCCAGCCTCAGGCCCCACCCTGCCTCTCAGGCCAGCCTACCTCCCACCTGGTCTCCAGGGACTCGAACATACCACGTGATGCTGTACTGCCTCACCCAGGCATCCCGTCCTTCCCTTTCCTCAAAGACCACTGGAAATCCCACTTCCCCATGAGATGCCCCTGGGGATCCCATCCAAACACCTTGAACACAGCGATTCCAGAACTGCCACTGACGCCACAGCTCCAGCCTCCCCATGGGCATGTGGCTCACCCTCTGGGGAAGCAGGGGAGCTTCTGGGGCGAGGGTGCAGACCCAGCTCCTTAGGCTGAACTGGGCACACTCCACTCTGTCCTCACTGGGCCATGGCAGGGAAGGAAACCAGCCAGGGGGAGCCTACACTTCCCCCTGACTCCCAGAGGCGCTGGCACCACCTGCACCCTGCCTGCTGCTGGCCTGCATGGATGTCCCTGATGGAGGTGCAGCCATCTCCTTAAAGGCGCCTGTCATGGCAGATATGACGTGTGGCCCCTGGCTAGCAGGTACTGCTCCACGGAACCCAGGCCACAGAGGAGAGTGGGCAGGAGACACTGGCCCAACCCCACACCTGAAGTTCAGCCCTGGAGGCAGCGGTGGCAGCCTACCGTTTCTGGCGTGGGCGTTGGTGGTGTAGAAGCCGTTGCGAATGGGCAGCCGTCCCGTGAGCAGTGCCGCCCTGGCTACGTGCAGATGATAGAAACAGAACCGGATGAGAAGCGTGACGCTCAGACCCTCTCTCTCATCAGCAAGAGCCCCGCCGGGTAGACGGATGCTTGACTGATGAGGCAAGTGCAGGTGACGAGGGGCTGTCAAACCTGTCAATCCTGTTAGCATCTCCACCACCCGGGGGGCACAGCACCCACTGCACTGAAATGGGTGCTGTGGCTCAGCGTCGTCCCCAAGGCCCCAGGCTCCCGGGACACCCGCTGGGCGTGCAGGTCCACATTCCCCCCATCCTGGAGCACTGGCCCCATGCCCTGCTTTTCCCTCTTCCTCTCGATCAGTACCATGTGTTTCTGTCTCCAGTCGGAGATTCTCCACAGGGAGGGAGGGAGTGGGACCCCTGCTTCGCAGGTACCCCGAGACAGAGCCAGGCTGCAGCGCCTCTCCCCAGGGGAGCACAGCACCCAACTCTGGGAACAGACAGCAGCAGCTGCCAGTAACACAGCAACTTTGACCCCAAAAACCTGGCGGGCGCTGCAGCCCACGTGACACCGAGCCAGGCAGGGACCAGTGAGAAAGGCCTGAGT
>JAPYYA010005172.1:0-11051 GCA_028533165.1 Leontopithecus rosalia | reverse complement strand
TTTCTTTTTTTTTTTTTAAAGAGGAGGAAGAGAAAGAGATTAGAGCAGAAGTTTATTCAAATGGATAATAGGAGAGAAGGAGAGGAAGAAAGAGGAAGAAAAAGAGGGAGAGAGAACAGGAATATTGCTTAATTCTAAGAATGGTTATTAATAATGGCTGATCAATATTTTGTGTATTGAAAGTGGAGAATGTATATTTGTGTATTTAAAGTGGAGAGCGCTATACATATTTATTAAGTTTACTTGTTCTGGATCTAAATTCAAGTCCTGGATATCCTTATTAATTTTCTGTCTCATTGAGTCTAAATCTCTTTATGGGTCTTATGTATCTGGGTGTTAGGATCGTTAGCTCTTACTGTTGTATTGATCCTTTTACCACTGTATCTTTGTTGCTTTGAAATCTATTTTATAAAATGCGAGAATTGCAACTCCTGCCTTTTGTTTATTTCTTTATTTTTGCTTAAGGAAAAAACATTTCTTAAGGAACTTTATGATTATGTATTACTGGATTTGCCATTTTTGATAATTTAAATATTGCTGCTACCTTGTAGATGTTGAGAAGAAATGTTAAAATGCTTTCTAAAAGAAAATGTTTTCACCTTTGGAGCAGAATATATTAGGGTTGTGGGTGATTTTTCACAGCCACCTATGTACATACTAATTACCCACCAGATACTTATATCTGTCTCATGCTGAAGTATAGTTTTTTGGGAAAGAAAGATTTTAAGTAAAGAGATTGTAAAAGTAAAAACTGTAAATGTGTATGTATGATAGAATTGTTTCCTATAAGTGCAATTTTTCTTTCAACTAAAATTCACTTTGTTTTACATGTAAAATAATTCAGTCATTAATAGAAATGGAGTGATTTCACAGTGTATACTATCTTACCACATACTTCTAAAGGACACAATTTTATATAATTTTGAAATCATGTATGTTTAAATTAGAAAACCAAAAATAATCATGAACATTCTAAGAGAAAATAAATGTAGAATTTTAAAAATTATCCTGCTTTGTTTTTTCTGTAGGGGAGAGGGGAAAGTTTGAAATTTTAAAAGTTCTAAATTAGAGTAACAAAAAAGAAAAAGAATGTACCATAATATTCCCACCAAGATAACTCCTAATGACTTTTTTAAAAATAATGCAGTCTCTATATAAGGTTAGATAATATACGTCTGCAGGAGTGTTTTGTTAAACAAAGGGAATGTCTTTGTTTCAGATCTCTTCTTTTACTTCTTTTACTCATAGTGTTTTGTCATACAGCAGACCGTAGTTTTATTGATTCAGAGTTTTGCTCTTATAAATAATGCTGCATTGTTTAGGTACTTACCTTTGCAGACTTACACAAACATTTCCATAATGTAAATTCCTGGCAGTGGTCAAGAGATTTGTGCATTTAAATATTGATGGATATCCATTTTTAATTTTAATATAGATAAATCCATCACTTTTCCATTTTGGCTTCTGAATTTTATGTGCTACTTAGAAATACCTTCCACACTCCAGGATTATAAATTCACACATGGTTTCTTCTAGAACATTTTGACAGATTCACTGTATTTTTTTTACAGGTAACTCACCCACCTGGAATTGATTTTAGTGTAAGAATGTGTGCTAGTTGTCTCTTAGCACTTGGCATGGCATCCCATGCCTCCTTACCCCATACCACAGTGGATGAAGGGCTAAACATGAAGTTTTTCAGACTCTAAGATAAGTAAGGTGTGAACAGTTTACATTCTACCAGTGATGTGCACTTGGTCAACATTTGAAGGCAGAGGTCATCTACTGTGCCAGTAGACAAGCTCCTGCAGACAGGAATTGTCACCTGCTTCATGGGTATGAGTTAATGCTGTGGCATCAGCACTAGCTTCCTGTCCTTTGGGTCACAGATGGTAAAATGATTGTGGGTCTCCAGTTTCTGCTCCTACTCCTTTTTCAATGATTTTTGTAAGGCCCTAATTCTCTGTATTAAATCCCTTTCTGCTTGAAATATCTAGAGAAGTTTATTTCCTGCATGGAACCCCTACTTTAGATAGAGTATTTCATAGTGGTCCAGCTTCACTCCATTCTAAACAGCCAGATGTTATACCAGATCCTATTGGGTAACCTCTCTTTCCCCAACTAATATGAAATACCACCATTATCACAGACTAAATTTCCATTTGTATTGTGGTCTATTTCTGGATTCTCTTTTAATGACCCAAGGTTTGTTTTGCATTTCTTTTTCCCTATTTCAATTCATGGTATGTTTTAATATGTAATGGGAGAAGTCCCTGTTTCATCCACCTAAATTACTATTATTTTTCAGAAAGTTTCTATCAGATTTTTCTAGATGAATTGTATCATTTTGTTGAGTTCTCAACAAAGTTATTTTGATCTTTATATTGTTTATAGGTTAATTTAGGAAAAATCAGCATTATCTTTATAATGCTGAAACTTGATATTCAGGAATGTGGAATGTCTTCATTTATCTAAATCTTTATAACCCTCAGAATCTTCATTTTCTTTATATAGTTACTGCACATTGTCAAAATACCTTATTTTTATAGTTTCATTGTGGGTTGAATCTTCTATTATTTTCAAATGAGTTTTTTCTATATAGAAAATATACCTACTTTTGATTTTTTTTAATTTATTTAATTTTTTTTTAAATAGAGACAGGGTCTTGTCACCCAGGCTGGAGTACAGTTGCATGATCATAGCTCACTGGAATCTTGAACTCTTGGGCCATAGTGATCCTCTTGCCTCAGTTGCCCAAGTAGCCAGGTCTACAGGTATGTGCTACCACATCTGGCTAATTTTTGGGGGTTTGTCTTTTTGTTTGTTTGTTTTCATATAGACAGAGTCTGTGTTGCCCTGGCTGGTCTCAAACTCCTGGCCTTAAGCAATCCTGCTGTCTCAGCCTCCCGAAGTGCAGGGATTACAGGTGTGAGCCACTGTGCCTGGCCAACTTTTGATACGTTAGCTTATAACTTCACTAAGTATTGATAATAAAGTAATAATATACAAATGCTTACTTAATGCTTTCTATTATTAACTCATTCAGTCTTCTCATGTATTCCTGTGAGCATCGGTACAGTGATTATCATGTCTATTTTAAAGCTGAGGAAACTGAGACACAAAGAGATACATTAACTTGGTGTGGATGAGTGTGTGAAAAGGAAGAGCTTGGCACAATAAACAGCCCTCTTTGCACATTAGGCATGAAAATAATACATGTCCAGTAAGAGGATTAGTTTTTGGTGTCCGCATTTTATCTGAGATCTTTGTATGCCTCAGTGACTCCCTCTCCAGGGTGAGGACATGTACTGGATAGATATTTAGATTAATCCAATGGCCTGGAACAAATGGAACTAAGAGTGTGATGACAGCAAACACTGGACTGTTTATTCATTCGATCCCTTAACATCTCAGTGATCACTTTACCCTGATCACACTGAAATTGGAAGCTTTGGGTCCTATATTTCACATATATGTTAAACTTTGAATTGCGGAGACCCTTTGTTTACTAATATCTTACGAATTTGAAGGCATAAGAGGTCATCTCACATGAATTCCTCGTATAAGCTGATTTTTCCCCCATAGAATTAGCAATTACAGTCCAAAGCAGAAGGATCACTTGAGCCCAGGAGTTTGAGACCATCCTGTACAACATAGTGAGACCATATCTTTGTTTTTCTTTTTCTCTGTGAAGATGCTGAAAGTAGTGACACCACATCTCTACAAAAAAAAAAGTTGGCTTTGGTGACACGCACCTGTGATTCCAGCTACTACTCAAGAGGCTGAGGCAGGAGGATTGCTTGAACTAAGGAGGTAGAGGCTGCAGTGAACTGTGATCACACAACTGTACTTTAGCTTGGGTGAGAGTGAGTCCCTGTCTCAAAAACAAAAAACTGCAGGTTCTGATTTCAAGACCCAGAAAAAGACCTTTTTGTTGTTGCAACCAACAGAAGCCATTTGTTCACTATCTCTGAAGCATAGTTTTGCTTCCTGTTGAAATGTGCTTTGTTTTTAAAGTACAGTGGATTCACATTCTTCAACCATATTAGGAAAAAAATAAGGATATCTTTATTAATCCTGTTATCTGATTCCTAGACCCTTAGCCTCGACTGCTCCAGGGTCACAGCAGGAGTTCACAAGGTCACACAATTCTTGGATTTGAGCCCCAAAGGGCCTGACCCCACATTGTTGTATAAGATATGACACCTCAGTTCTTCCCTAGGTATTTTATAC
This sequence comes from Leontopithecus rosalia, assembly GCA_028533165.1. Taxonomy (NCBI): domain Eukaryota; kingdom Metazoa; phylum Chordata; class Mammalia; order Primates; family Cebidae; genus Leontopithecus; species Leontopithecus rosalia. The sequence continues at coordinate 6,818 of JAPYYA010005172.1, read as the reverse complement.
CCTTGGTAAGTCCTATTGGTATGCAAGCAGATTTCTTCTAAAATCAAAGGAGCAAGGAATGTCTTCCTCCTATAGAAAAATTTTTACTACCAAAACAATGTATTGTCTATTAAATATAAATACATATTCATTTTTAGTACAAATTAGGCCTATTTTATATAATTCATTAACAACAAGATTACAATAGAAAGGATAAAAAGATGAGATTTCTTTTGCAAAATCTAATAGTTAACTAAAGGGGATGGCTAGAACTTTCTCTGAAAGACGATAAAAGCCCTCTACAAACAGTCCCATTGCATCCTACTGGCGGCTTCAAGCAGCCAGAGCACAGCTAGACCTTGGAGTAAATACTAAGAGGCCCCTGCACCTTGGAGACTCCCAAGTGTCTTTTACAGCACCACTACTATCAGGCAGTGCTGAGCCCCTTGACCCCCAGCATTAGGGGTACCATTATTTTTACTTCACAAGTTTGATTTTCTGGTTTATTACTGGAACAGAATTAGAAGAGAGGTCATAAGAATTGACACAAAAGAATTGCTTGAGGGAGGAGATGGCCAAGACTACAGAAGCAGTAAGTATAGAGTTATCCTTGTAAATCAGAGCCTAGTGCCTTACTAGAACTCCTTAAGGGCATTGCCTGCCTTTTTTCTGTTTATTAGATAAGTTATGTTGCAGTGATTGCTCACAATGACCCCTGATCTTCAAGGAAATGGAAAATTACATTTGGAATATGGTTTGTTAAAGCAGAAATGGGCCAAATTTTTTAAATCAAAAATAATTATAATTGCCAATTTCTATAAATGTTAATTTGAGGGATTTAGAAATACTCATTAATGGTAGATGTTGCTAACCAAGGTTCTGTGGATTTGTTTCAGGGTGTCCATGAACTTTTTAAAATTATTTTTTTCCATGAGAAGGCAGAGCATGGGGGAAGGGAGACTCCATAGCTTTCACCAGATTCTCAAAAAAGGATCAGCCCAAAAAAGGTTAAGAACAAATGACTCATATAAGAACACTTCAAGCCAGAGATTATGTGATTTTTAAACTTGGGGATGAGATAGTAACACTTGGCATATAAAACCGGTTAGCAAGTTGTGATTAAATTGAGATATGTGATGAAGCTGGAAGCCTCTTAGAACTGCCAAAAAAACAAAATGTCAACAAATTGAGTCCAGTGACCTAATTGGCTTTTTTTTTTAGCAATTCATGAATTGGGCAGCATCTGGTCTATGAAACAGAAAGGCTGAGTGCAGGGAGGAGGTTTTATAGGCAGAAAAGGCAGAAGAAAGCAGAAAAAAGGAACAATAGGTGTCTTTGTATGGGTTGCAGCAGAGGGGACTTCCTTATGCCAGCTCAGGTTGATGGGGCCCCTTCTAATGGGATACTGTGAATGTTCTGGGTTTTTGTATAAAAAAAAAAAAAAAAAAAAAAAAAAAAGCCCTGTTTTAAAGTTCAGTTTGATTACGTGGCACCTAACATGAGTGACTCCATTCTAGTTTGGTTTGGTCTGTTGGGATCTCATGCAGGAGCTTAGTCCAAAAAAAAAAATGACCTCCCATAAGTTTTATTTAGTAGAACAAGCACAGTTTAAGCTCTGTTTTTTCTCTCACAGTACTACCCATAGTTCCTTGCTATCTTCTTTACAGTGCTACAGCCTAAAGTAAATTTGACCATAAAGTCAGAGGTATTTTCAGACTGACCTCTGCTTTATCTCTTCCAGGGTATCCTAAACCAATTTATAAGTCCCAAAGTTAAAAACAGCCCAGTCTCCAGCCAGCTAGACAAATTGCAACTGCCCACATTGGCACAAAAATCTAAAGTGGGAACAGATTCAGCTCCCTCCTGACCACTGAGCCAACTTGGGAGTTGAGAAACCATTCATTGAATGTCTGGGGTGAATGAAGATCAGAAGTTTCAGGAAAGGGGGAAAGAGCCAAACCCTGCTCTTCTGTCACTAAAGAGGTAATAAATCAGTCTTAAGCAAATCAAAAGCTTACTCTGAAAAAATAAAATGCCTGCTCTGGTCTACATGAAACATTACAAATTTACTTAATCTCTGGTACACAGTTTTAATGAATTGTCTTTTCCAAAATACTATTAATCTAAGGCTATTATTTTTGCAAATTTCTGATTTTAAGATATCTCTAAACAAATAATTTTGATTTGTAACATAAGTATATTGTAAGAATGTCATATAGTACAGAAAATAAGGTAAAAAAAACCCTTCTCCCCCAAAACTCCCAGTTTCATTTACTAGAGGTTCACTTAAGATTTTTTAGGTATCTTTCCCGAAAATATGTATACCCTTGGAAAAAAAAATACACAAATGAAGAGCCAGGCATGGTGCTTACCTGTAGACCCAGCCACTCAGGAGGCTAAGGCAGGAGGATTGCTTGAACCCAGGAGTTCAAGTCCAGCCTAGGCAACATAATAAGACCCCTGTCTCTTTAAAAATATATACAAATGAGGTTAGAAGTAACATATATATATGCTTAGGCATCTTGCTTCTTTCACTGACTATTTTGCAGATAATCCAACCTCATTCTTTTTGGTGGCGATGAAGTATTGTCATTTATGCATCATCACAGGAGGTATTTAGATTAGTTCCCCCTTGGGGTTATTACCATCAGTGCTCCAGTGGCCTTCCCTCTACATATTTCATGCGACATTGTATGACCTGTATATAAAGGAAATTCCTTGTGGTGGAATTGTTGCTCTGAAGGCACATGATTTAGAATTTGTGGAACTTGGTAGATATTATAAAATAGTCTCCCAAAAAGGTTGCATTTCTGCCAACAGCCTATGAGACGACCAGTTTCCCTCCATCCTCACACAGGCTTCCTTCAAACTTCAATTTTTTTTCAGACCTAATAGATAAAAGAAAACTCATTGTTTTGTTTTTATTTATTTTATTATGAGTTAGGAAGAACATAGATTTATTTTAAAGTAAATACCTGTTGGTTACTTTTGATTTTAAGAATCAGAAGTCCTTTCTTTTTTTCAAGATTTATGTTTACTGCTTTTGATTTTAAGAATCAGAAATCACTCTTTTTTCCCTTTTTCCTTGTAAGTACTTTGTGTTACACATTTCTTATCATTTTTGTGTTTTTTCTAGAAAGTTATTTCCCTAAATTGTGTAGTAAGCAAAATACATTTTGGGGGAAGATCAAGTTTTCTTTGCATTTTTTTCTTTTGCCTGGCATTGAACTAGTATTTCAGCCGATTCCTCCACCTCTGCTTTAGCAAGGTCTTCTGCCATCATTTTAATCATTTGATCTGCAGTTTCTTTCAAAATGGTTGCTGTCCTTAGGGCATGATCCAAAGCCGAGTTTAGATTCTACAGAGAAAAAGTCCACACATTTTAATTACATAAACTAAGTGCTGTTTCTGCTTATTGGGTTCTCTCACTAAACATTACAAGGTGGAATTTTTGGAGCATTCCTATTTTCCACTTGGTCTATTTCTGTTTTTGAGGGTTGGTTTCCTAGGAGACCAGTCTGAGATGGAATATATTTGTTAGGGAAAGGACTGAAAAAAAGTCCAGCACGTGACTGATGGGCATGAATCAGAGGGTGAGGTCAGCCGCCAGCTGGGCTGTTTCCCTGCTGCAGAGAAAGAATAAAAGAACAGCTCTTAGGGGCCATTAATGGGGATTTGGGAGCCATAACCACTGAGAGCGTACTCAGGGATATAGCGCATGCGTGTGTAAACATTTGAAAGTGGACTGGGGATTCGAGTTAGTGACTTGAAATAGGAAACCACTGGCAACCCTGATCACAGTGTCACTGGAAAAGACCCAGCGCCTTCAAACCCGGGCCAGGGATATCCTGTAGCTGAGGCACCAGCCACAAATCACTTTCTCCAGGAAATTTCCCTTGGAACCAATTTAGGAATAATAGAGACCATGCAGCTGCTGAGGCTGTGTGTCTTTAGCTTAGTACTGAGCACATGTCTTTAGCAGAGCATTTTCTGAAGCCCTGATACTGTAATAACTTAAGAGCTGTCAGTTCTTTGGTCATCAAGATCAAACTTATGAGCTGCAAGGATACTCAAATGATTTTCTAAGCCCTCACCTTAGTTTCTGTTTCTTCAGTGCCATCAAAGTCATCTAAGGATTTGCTTCCAGAAATCCTGCAGGAGTAGAAATGGGGCGAGGGTGTTTCAAGGTCTGAGCTGTAGGTCCTGAAAGCGTGAAGATTTTTTCTGGAAGACAAAAGCACATTGATACTTGTGTAAAGCACCACCCTCTACCACACTCTTGTTCACGTCAGCTCCGTGGTCGGTAATAGCTCTATGTGTGTGGTTTGGGCAGTGGATTTGTGCACCCGCTGCCTTCGTAGCTCTCATGCTCCCATGTGGCTGACCACGGCTGAGCTTCAGAAAAAGGTTGTTGCCATGACCATGAGGGTTTTTCCTCCCAGAATTTATCTGCTTTTCCTCTGGTGCAGGAAGAGACAAGACTCCAAAGACATTTTTTATTCTGTTTTCATTCTTTTGGGGCCAACTTTCTACCTTGTGGTTTTGTTTGTTTGTTTGTTTGTTTGTTTTTTGAGACAGAGTTTCGCTCTTGTTACCCAGGCTGGAGTGCAATGGCGTGATCTCGGCTCACCGCAACCTCCACCTCCTGGGTTCAGGCAATTCTCCCGCCTCAGCCTCCTGAGTAGCTGGGATTATAGGTGCGCGCCACCATCCCCAGCTAATTTTCTGTATTTTGAGTAGAGACTGTCTCGATCTCTTGACCTCGTGATCCACCCGCCTCGGCCTCCCAAAGTGCTGGGATTACAGGCGTGAGCCACCGCACCCGGCCCCTTGCGTTTTTATAAAACAAATACACAGAACTACCAATTACAGGTACCTTGGGTTGAGTTCATTCTGGCACCAGTGAGCTTTCACCCCAAGGAGGCAGAAGCAGTCAAAAAATAAAAGCTGCTCCTTTTGAAGTAAACAGGCTGTCCTTGCCTGCTACACTGCAATGGGTTCTGTCTCTTAGGGATAGGCTGAAGTCTGCTCTAGGTGAATTAGGGGTACAGGGCCACTGGGCTCTTCAGATCGTGCAGAGCATGGCTCTGGGGGGTTATTTGCATAGTCTGTGAAGGTCACTGCTTTTCTCAAGCATGAGCAGTGGCCCTGAGGGAAGCCATGAGAACTTGCCTGTTGACAGGGCTGTCATAGAGCCACCCTCACATCTTCCCCTAGCTTCAGGTTTCCACTGTTAAGCATAACTTCTTTGGTACATAAAACACTTGTGAGCAATATCATCTTCAGAAAACATCCCTTCTTCCCTCTCCCTTGCCATATGAACATCAGTCAGTTCTGCAAGTTATTTTAAAACATTGGATTGATCCTCCAGGCAATAGGTAGTCCAGCATCAGGGACCCGCAACTAATGAAATACACTGGGTAGGGTATGGCAGAGTGGTGCAGAGTCCTCTCTCTCCCCATATCCCATCTGTCTCCACTGTCAACAATACAATAACAGCCATCACTTGCTGAGTACTTACTATGAGGTGGGTACCATTCTAAGTGCTTTGTATATATGGACTCAGTCCTCAATGAGTTTGGCACTATTGTGATTCCCATTTCACATTTGGGGAAATGGAGGCACAGAGATGTCAAGAAAACTGCCCAAGGACACAGAACCAAGACAAACCCAAAAAGTTGGCCGGGTGCGGTGGCTCACACCTGTAATCCTAGCACTTTGGGAGGCCAAGGAGGGTGATCACCTGAGGTCAAGAGTTGGAGACCAGCCTGGCCAACATGGCAAAAGCCCATCTCTTTTTTTTTTGAGATGGAGTTTCGCTCTTGTTACCCAGGCTGGAGTGCAATGGCGCGATCTCGGCTCACCTCAACCTCCGCCTCCTGGGTTCAGGCAATTCTCCTGCCTCAGCCTATTCCATTTTCCGTGAGCTCCAGTTGCTGTAAGGGTCTTTGTACCCTGGAGGAAAAGCTCCCTCCCTGTGGACCTCTACCCACTTAGTTAGCTAATGGAGTTCCAGATCACACTGCAGATGACTCCGTTGCAGCCCTCGTTCACAGGCTGTAGACTGCAAGACCAAGGAGATAGCCAAGAAATCTGCCCTGTGGCTTCTGCGGTCTTAGTAACTGTCACTTCAAGAGAATACATGCAGTTGGAGGATTTGGCAGCTGGAGGTGGGGAGGGGAGACACACCTGAGGCCAATAAGATAAATGACATTCTTAAGTCTTGGCCACTGGCTATCATGAAAGATAAGAAATATTCTCCCTGGTGCCCTCTCCCAGAGAAGGAGAGAAGAGCTCTGAAGGTATGAGGGCAAAGGATGTGGCGCCTATCAGAGAACCAGGTATAGCTCTTGTTCAGCAGTAAAACAAGGAGTATTGGCTGGGTGCGGTGGCACACACCTGTAATCCCAGCACTTTGGGAGACTGAGGTGGGCAGATCACCTGAGGTCAGGAGTTCAAGACCAGCCTGACCAACATGGAGACACCCTGTCTCTACTAAAGATGAAAAAAAAAATTAGCCAGGCAAGGTGGTGCATGCCTGTAACCCCAGCTACTCAGGAGCCTGAGGCAGGAGAATCGCTTGAACCCAGAAGGCAGAGGTTGTGGTAAGCCGAGATCATGCCATTTTACTCCTGGGCAACAAGAGCAAAACTCCATTTCAAAAAAAACGAAACAAAACAAAAAACCTAGGAGTATTTCCTTCCCTCTTTCCCATTCCCTTGGCACACTTTGCCCTGCTTTTAGAACTTACCCCATTTTGCTTTGAACTTTCCTTACTTGGGTATGAGTTCCTTCTTTCTTTCTTTTTTTTTTTTTTTTTTTTTTTTTTTTTTTTTTTT
>JAPYYA010005171.1:0-11051 GCA_028533165.1 Leontopithecus rosalia | reverse complement strand
ATATGGGTGAGGGGGCAGAAGGCAGCAAAACACACTCCCACGTGTGTACCTATGCAACTATCTTGCATGTTCTGCACATGTACCCCAAAACCTAAAATGCAATAAAAATTAAAAAAATAATAATAATAAAAAGAAGGTGGAGAAACACAGCATGACCAGGAGGAGGATCCCCTTCCTTTGCTACAGCACAGCATTCCCCCTGCCCCAAGTGCCATGTGTTGAGAAAGAATAATACTCTGCTGAAGGAGAAATGTCTACAGGGTCCAGCTCCAGTATTGATATACAAAGCAGAAAGGGAGAATTTGGGGCTGAGAGACAGTATTTCGATCCCTGGCACAGCACATCTCTTTGGCTACCCGACTTCCAAAAGCACCCTCTACACATCCTTTACCTTCCACGCAAAAATGAAACAAGTCCTGTTTCCAACTAAGTGCAGCTAACTTGTACACGTGGAAAAATTCTCACTCTCTCACCGAAATGAAGACACAGCGTCCTGGCCACCATTGTTGCAATTGCTGACTCTATCTCCATTACTCCTTAGATTCTGCCACAAAACCTAAAGGCTAAATTGAGGTTTTCCTGCAACAACTTGAATATAAAATAGTAGGAAAGGATATAGTTAACTGACACATATATGTACACATAACATGCGCAAAGAGAAAATACGCAAAGCCACAACAACCCTCCTTGTAGTAACTGGTCACAAGCACTTAGTGGGTATTTATGAGCTCCTTCTCCCACTGCTCTTTCCATATTTTCTTTGCCCTCTACTAGAACTTCAGTTGGGTGAGTTCTTTATCCGACAGAGTAACCCAAGTGGTCATTCCTTAAGAGTTTCTGTCCTTGCCAGACTTGCTCATTTGTGTATGTAATCCCAGCACTTTGGGAGGTGAAGACAGGCGGATCACTGGAAGCCAGGAGTTCGAGACCAGCCTGGCCAACTACTAAAAATACAAAAGCTAGCTTTGTGTCATGGACTGTGCCTGTAGTCGCAGCTACTCAGGAGGCTGAGGCAGGCGAATGGCTTGAACCTGGAGGGGAAGGTTTCAGTGAGCCAAGATCACACCACCACACTCCAGCCTGGGTGACAGAGTGAGACTGTCTCAAAAAAAAAAGAAAAGAAAGAAAAAGAGTCTTCATTGTGTCCTCAATGGTTCTGCCTTTCCTGGGTGCTGCATTTTTCAGGAAACTTTACTATGGGACAAAGAGGAACTTAGAAGTGACCCCAGAGAATGTCCTAAGTTCCAGGCACAGCCTTCTTTGCCCTGAATCGTATAGCAACCAACCAATTTCCCCTTGGTGATTTGGCTCAATCACTGTATTCAGCAGAGTAACCTCTTTTTCTTCTTGTTGATTTAGGGGCATCAGAAGCTCAAACAGAGAAGCAGCAGTCTCATTTCCAATGCAAAGGAAAATGCAAGCGGAGAAGAGCAAGCCGTTAGGAGCCAGCCAGATAGGCAGGACCCATGTATCCGGGTCTTTAGGCCCATGTGCCTCATCTGTGCTAAACAGGCCCAACACTGTCTCAGACTAACCAGGGTTCGGATGATGGTTGTACCAAGGACTAACAATCTCCCCACCACCCACCGAGACCCTTCTTTGTGATGGGACAGTGTTGGAGGCTCTAACACAAGTCACTGCATTTAATCCTAAAACAACCATGTAGGCAGATGCTATTGGTCCCATGTACAGATGGGAAAACTGATACTCAGCACAACATGCGAACTTGCCCAGAACCACCCTCCCTATTAAGTGCCAGAGATGGGATTAGGCTCTGGCTGTCTGATGTAGAAGTCAGAGGTGCTTTAACAATATACTTGGGTAGAGTCACCTAACTGCTCTAAACTTTGCTTTCCTCATCTGTAAAATGGGAGTTTATTCTGCAGCAGATATTTTTATTTTTTACTTTTTTATTTTTTTGAGACAGAGTTTCACTGTGTTGCCCAGACTGGCATGTAATGGTGTAATCTTGGCTCACTGCCACCTCTGCCTATTGGGTTCAAGCAATTCTCCTGCCCCAGCCTCCTGAGTATCTGAGACTACAGGCACGCACCATGACAGCTCAGCTAATGTTTTGTATTTGTAGTAGAGACGGGGTTTCACCACATTGACCAGGATGGTCTCAATCTCTTGACTTCGTGATCCGCCTGCCTCAGCCTCCCAAAGTGCTAGGATTATAGGTGTGAGCCACGGTGCCCGGCCCTGCAGCAGATATATTTTGAAGCAGTCACAGAGCTATGAATAGGCACAGAGCTTTGGGAATAATAATCCCTGCTCCACATGGTTTGTAAAATTAAGTAAAATGAATTGATAACTTTCTATCCTGTATCACACAAACTGCATTTACCTTCCCTTTTGCATTTTATAACATTTTTTCCTCTAAGCCAGGATATGTCATATTCCACACGAGAAGTTGCCAGTTTCTCCCCTTAGAGTAAAAGTAGTTTGAGATTTTTGGTGAAAGATGCTGGTTTGATGTGTGTATGAGACAATGTGGATTTTGTCTTCTGCTCTGATGGCTGGTAAGTTGGAATAGTCAGGGCATCTGAAACTCACTTTCTGGGGTCTACCTGCCCTCCCGCACAGGATCTCCCACCTGGTTGAGCGGGGCCTGTTGAACCTGCTCCATCATGGACGTATTTGCAGAACAGCCCTGTCGCTGCCTGGCAGGCTGGGGTCATCTTATTTACAGTTCTGCACTTGATGTGCTGATAACGTGGTTTTAACACATTTACAGACATTTGGGTATCTGCTGTAGTCACTATTTTTTAGAGGGAAATAAATTGTCTTCCTGATCTGACAAACTTGCTGCTGCCTGAGGCTGGAATGTGGCACTGCAGGGATGGACGCTCCCAGGAGCTGATAGAAGCTTGCCTTAATTTCCTAGGGCTGCTGTAGCAAATTAACGCAAGCTGGGGGCTGCAAACGGCAGGCATGCATTTTCTCACAGTTCTGGAGGCTGAAGTCTGAAATCAATGTGTTGGCAGGTTTGTTTCCCCCGGTGGCCCTGAGGCCTTGCTCACCTTCCAGGGGCTGCCTGCAATCCTTGGGGTTCCTTGGCTTCAAGACGCATCCTTGCAGTCTCTGCCCCACCCTTACGGCACTGTCTTCTCTGTGTCTGTCTTCTTTTCTGTGTCTTCTATGCACACTTATCATTTGATTTAGGGGCCCCTCTAAGCCACGAAAATCTCACCCTGAAATCTGCTTGTTAATTATAAGGGCAAAGATCCTTCTTCCAAATAAGATTGTATGTTGAGATTCTCTTTTGGGGAACCACTATTCAATCTAGGTCCCCTGAGTTCCGGTTCGGACTGGGCCAATACTTTGCTGCCTGATCTTGAGTCACTTTGCCTTTCTGGGTCTCCGTTTCTCTTAGATAATCTCCTACATGGCTTACAGCTAGAATGTTCCAATACAGTGACAGGTCCCAGGAAGTGGTTCAGACCAAGCTTCCTTCATTCAACAGTGATGCTCCTGCTCTGTACTGGGCTCAGCGCTGTATCCCAGGGAGGCAGATGACCCCGAGCCTTGTTCCTCCAGCTACTAAGAATAAAGTTTAGAAGGAAAGCAGGCCTTAGAGTAGGTGATTACAACAGACTAGAACGGGTGCTTTGAAAAGTCAGCACCTTGCTTCATTCACACCGTGAAAGTCCTGGCACCATTTTTAACTGATGAATCATTTTAAATTGGCATATTTTGTAACCAGGGAGAGCTATGTAACCAGAGAGAGGGCACAACCTGAGTGTTTGTTGGAGCACAGAGAAAAGGCACTGGCCCTGTCTTGGAGGAACCAGATGGCTTCCTAGCAGAGATAGGGTCCAAACAGGGGCCTGAAGGACAAGTGACTGTGAGATAATGGCAGGGACGGGTGTTGCTCCAGGTGTAGCCATAGCATGTGCATGGGGCAGAGGTGAGAGAGAGCCTGTTCCCTGCCAGGATGGAAAAGTGGTTTTTGATGACAGTATGACTGCCTAAGTCAGATTCTAGAGCAGAAATATGATAACATGTTGAGGAAATCTGGTGTAGTCCATCAGAAACCCCCTAGGTAATTATATTAAGATTGACTTGGATAAATACTCATGTCAACTATATACTAATTAATGGAAGTTTCTTTCAATGCACTTTATTTAAGTAATTTTTAAAGTTAGTTTTAAAATTGTTGGTAAAATAAAAATAAAAATGTCTTAAAAATTGTCAGCATACATTTGTGCCTGGATTTACTGGTCAGACAGTTTTATATTTGTCTCTAAGGTGTTTCCAAGGCTTTAAGTTTTCAGGATTTGACACAAAGGTTATAAAACTACAAACCCAGTCTAAAATAGAATAATCTTTCTTTGTGTAATTCTTTGAAGAGTAAGCCTAATGTGATAGTAGTAGTTTAATAAAAACAGCTGTACCTTCTAAATTATTAGCAAGTTACTTTCATGTATTTAACTTCAAGAGTCTTACTTAGGTAACACCTGTTATTCACAGGATATAAAAGTGGTTACGAGGGATATAACTTGAAATGATGACTGTCTTTGTCTAATATCTGTTTGAATAAGTAATCCAAGTGTAATTGTTAAAAATAAGTTATTAAAATTAAATGAAATAAATGTTTATAAATAAAATTTTTGTGTAATTAAAAACCTTAAAGTTATGTTATTTTTAAATTAAAGAATAAATATTGATTAAGTGTCTGAATCATTTCCAAATAAGAAAATAACTGAAATAAAATGTTGAGCATAAACATATCTTTGTTTTGGCTTCACAAATTTTATAACCAAGTAAATATATTTGGGGCTATTAATGTGCATTACACAATTATGTTACAGAAAAACATTTTTTAAAGAATGATAAAGTGGTTATTGTGACAGACAATTCTAAATTTTTTGCTTTGTAGATTTTCACTGAAAATTAAGGTTGCTAGGAGTTAAATTTCTAATTCATATATGGAATTCTATATGCAAAATGTACCAAAAGATGTTTTTAATTTAAAATTTATAAAAATGCATTGTGTGTTTTTTATTTTGAAAAAAATGATTTTGTCTAATTCAAAGATTATTTAGTTTCAAAAAATGGATTTCAGGAATTAAATAGAAACAAGAATAGAAAGGAACCAGTACGTAGAAGGAAGAGGTGAAGAAAGTTATGCATATTAAAATGTATTTTTGGTCACGAGGGTCAAAAAGAAAAGAGAATAATTTTGTATGAGAAAAAACATTATGTGGTAAATTGTTTTCCTAAAGTAAAATGACCTATTTTAAAAAGAAGTATAGGACAAAGCAGAAATTTTAAACACGTCATCAATTGTCTGAGTAAGTTATAATAAGATTCACAAAGGAGGAATTTACAAAGGGAATTAATTAGAAGGAAATTATTTATGAGTCTTTCTAAAGATTGAGCTTTGATATTAAAAATATGCCAATACAAAACTCAAAATTTGACTCCCTGTATTAGAACAACAGGGTTTTCTTGAAATATTTGTCTGCTTTTAACCAAAATTGCAAGAGATTTTATAATTTTAATTCTGAAATCTATTTCTTTAATAGTCAATTTCCAAACTGTGGCTTTCTTCTGTTTTACAGTTTCCGTATAATTTCTCTAGTTTTAGGTAAGAAATGCTGTCTTTTCTCTCAAAATAGTAATTTCATTTCTTGAGATAGTTTTTCTTTTAAGTCTACTCAGATTCATATCTCAGAAGTTCAACTTTTGCTCTATCTCATAGCCCATGATTTGTAGGTCATGAATCATTGCCATCAGCTCATTCTTTCTTAAGAAGATTTAGGGTGATAACTTTCTCCAACTTTTTAATCAGCTACTGTAGCTTTTTTTTCTCTGGTTCTAACTCTCCTGTTATGACTTGACCTGAGATGTTTTGTCTTGAAAGACCTAGAAAAGCAGTGTTTTCCTCTAGTATAACTTGATTCTGTACTCTTTTTTAAAAATTATGTCTGAATTTTCCATGTAACCAGGAAACCTCACATTCTTACTTTTACTAAGAGGCATGTATTCCCCTGCTTCAGCTAGTAGTTTTCTTGTTTACATTCCTTTACAGTACTGTGTACACTCATAACCTTGGATACACATGTTTCATGTGTCTGATTCAATTCAAGTACTTAAAAAAAAACAGATTCACCTTCCAGTATATTTAAGTGGGCTTTTCATAAGGAGAAGCAATCGCACTGGAAGAGGTCTTTTAAAACTCTGAAATAACTTGCCCTGAAGATAAAAGGAATTTATGTTTTCTCGATATGAAACTGAGGTTTGAAAGTGTTAAGGTTTTTTAAGTCTATGCAACTTTCTGTATTGCTTCTGACGCTTTTTTATTATCACTCTGGTTTAATGAATGATTGTTATTTCACAGTGACCTGTGATCCTGTTTTGATCAAGTGTTTTGACCCTTTTGGTACCTTTGGTAGGCTTCCCCAAGATCAAAATTCTAAATTAAGATTTTTTGACCTAGAATAACTTTGGTATTTTCCAGTTGGCCTCCTAAAGTGCCTCAAAGAATGTCTCTCTTATCTTGTAGAGGTATTGAATTTTTAGGATTATTTGGTAAATTGTATGGGAAACTTGTCAAATGATAGGTGATGCTAGATCTTCTTTCAGTAACATTTATGGATGTGTTCTTGATATGAATGTTCGAAAATTGGATCAAACTCTTAAAAATATATCATTAGTTGAAGGGGGAAGATGGTGCTATAGGAGTAACTCAGGATTGCAGGTCTCAGTGAAAGCGCAGAGGGTGAGTTGATGCCGCATTTCCAGATGGATCTTTATTGCCCACAGACCAGGAAATTCCCAGGTGTAGGAGCCCCACGGGACGCCAGCGCAGCTGTTTCAGCTGGCGTGGCTGTTTCGGCTGGTGCTGCAGTGCAGCGGTACTCTGTACAAAATACACTGGTCTGGTTGCCCTGTTAAACCGGCAATTGGAGATTTGGGAAGGCAGTTTAGCACATTCATATGATTAAACGGGACTTAAAGAGTAAGCCAGGCTAGGAGATTCCCAGGCAGCAACATTTGAGCTGGCGCAGTGGGTTGCTGCATGGGAAATCACACAGATCCCAGTACCCTTTCAGCAGGTGACTGAAACACCTGAGAGAGAGTCAACCATTCAACTTAAAAAAACCAAAAGTGCTCTGAGACAGGGAGCCAGGTGATCAGGCTCAGTGGGTCCTACCCCCACAAAAACAAACAAAACAGCAATTGGAAATGCTCGGGGTTGAGAGTTTCACAGCAAGCACAGCTGAACCCAGGACAGTGCAGCTCGGTGGGGGAAGGGTGTCTGCCATTACCAAGGCATTCCACCCCTATGGAGGTACTCTTCCATTGCTGATGCAGCCTGCCATTGCTGAGGCAACCCACCATAATAGAGAGAGTCTGCCAATACAGAGGCGGGCCACCATCACCACAGCAGTTCTAACCACACCCATATAAACAGGACTACAGGGAATTACACTTGGCAGCAGGGCGGAGCCCATGGCAACAGGGCAGAGCCCATGGCAGCAGGGCAGAGCCTCGGCAGGCAGGTAGTGACTAGACTGCCTCCTTGCTGGGCAGGACAGTTCAACAGATACTCGTAAATAAAGCCCTGACTCCCCAAGACAGAGCACCTGAGGAAAAAAAGGGGCTTTATGAGTTCTGCTGCAGCAGACTTAAATGTACCTGCCTAGCAGCCCTGAATGAACAACAGAGCTCACAGCTCAGCACTTGAGCTTCTATAAAGTACAGACTGTCTCCTCAAGCAGCTCCCTGACCCCTGTATATCCAAAGAGTCACCTCACAAAGGACTGATCAGACTGACATTTGGCGGGCATCATTCTGGGACAAAAACTTCAGAAGAAGAAACTGGTAGCATCCCTCACTGTTCCGCAGCTGCTACAGGTGTACCCCAGACAAGCAGGACCTGGAGTGGACCTCAGCAGTCATACAGCAGAGGGGCTAGACTGTCAGAAGGAAAACTAAGTAACAGAAATACTTCATCATCAACAATCTGGGCGTCCACTCAGAGTTGCAATTGAAAAGTCAGCAACTACTCAGACAACAGGTGGATAAATCCATAAAGATGGGAAGAAACCAGCGCAAAAAGGAGGAAAACATCCAAAACCAGAAAACCTTGCCTCCTACAAGGGACCACAGTCCCTCACCAGCAAGGGAACAAAGCTGAATGGAGAATGAGTGTGATGAAATGACAGAATCAGACTTCAGAAGGTGGGTAATGAGAAACTTCTGTGAGCTAAAAGAACATGTTCTAACACAATGCAAAGAAACTAAGAACCTTGAAAAAGGATTTGAGGAAATGATAACAGAATGGACAACTTAGAGAGGAATATGAGTGAATTGATGGAGCTAAAAAACACAGCATGAGAACTTCGTGAAGCATGCACAAGTCTCAACAGCTGAATTGACCAAGCAGAAGAAAGGATATCAGAGGTCGAAGATCAACTCAATGAAATAAAATAAGAAGGCAAGATTAGAGAAAAAAAGCACAACAAAGAATGAACAAAGTCTCCAAGACATGTGGGACTATGTGAAGAGACCTAATCTACTTTTGATAGGTGTACCAGAATATGACAAAAAGAATGAAGCCTAGCTGGAAAATACTCTTCAGGATATTATCCAGGAAAACTTCCCCAACCTAGCAAGGCAGGTCAATATTCAAGTCCAGGAAATACAGAGAACACCACAAAGATATTCCTCAAGAAGAGCAACCCCAAGGCACATAATCATCAGATTCACCAGGGTTGAAATGAAGAAGAAAATGCTAAGGGCAGCCAGAGAGAAAGGTCGGGTCACCCACAAAGGGAAGCCCATCAGACTCACGGCAGATCTCTCAGCAGAAACCCTACAAGCCAGAATAGAGTGGGGGCAATATTCAACATCCTTAAAGAAAAGAACTTTCCTGTAATCCCAGCACTTTGGGAGGCCAAGGCGGGTGGATCACAAGGTCAACAGATCGAGACCATCCTGGTCGAAATGGTGAAACCCCATCTCTACTAAAGATACAAAAAATTAGCTGGGCATGGTGGCACGTGCCTGTAATCTCAGCTACTCCGGAAGCTGAGGCAGGAGAATTGCCTGAACTCAGGAGGCGGAGGTTGTGGTGAGCCGAGATCGCACCATTGCACTCCAGCCTGGGTAACAAGAGTGAAACTCCATCTCAAAAAAAAAAAAAAAAAGAAAGAAAAGAAAAGAAAAAGAAAAGAACTTTCAACCCAGAATTTCATATCCAGCCAAACTGAGCTTCATAAGTGAAGGAAGAATAAAATCCTTTGAGAACAAGCAAGTACTCAGAGATTTTGTCCGCACCAGGCCTGCTTTACAAGAGCTCCTGAAAGACGCACTACACATAGAAAGGAACAACCAGTACCAGCCATTCCGAAAACATACCAAATGCTAAAGAGCATCAACAAAATGAAGAATCTGCATCAACTAAGGGGCAAAACAATCAGCTAGCATCAAAACGGCAGTATCAAATTCACACATAACAATATTAACCCTAAATGTAAATAGGCTAAATGCACCAATCAAAAGACACAGACTTTTAAATTGGATAAAAAGCCAAAACCCATCTGTGTGCTGTATCCAGGAAACCAATCTCACATGCAAAGATACACAAAGGCTCAAAATAAAGGGAGGGAGGAAAATTTACCAAGAAAATGGAGAGCAAAAAAAAGCAGGAGTTGCAATTCTCATCTCTGATAAAATAGATTTTAAAGCAACAAAGATCAAAAGAGACAAAGAAGGACATTACATAATGGTAAAAGGATCGATACAACAAGAAGAGCTAATGATCCTAAATATATATGGACCCAATACAGGAGCACCCAGATATATAAGGCAAGTTCTTAAAGACTTACAAAGAGACTTAGACTCCCACACAGTAATAGTGGGAGACTTTAACACTCCACTGTCAATATTAGACATATCAACCAGACAGAAGATTAACAAGGATATCCAAGACTTTAACTCAGACCTGGAACAAGCAAACCTGATAGACATTTACAGAACTCTCCACCCTAAATCCACAGAATATACGTTCTTCTCAGCACCACATCACACCTACTCTAAAATTGACCACATGATTGGAAGTAAATCACTCCTCAGCAAATGCAAAAGAATGGAAATTATAACAAACAGTCTCTCAGATCACAGTGCAATCAAGTTAGAACTAAGAATTCAGAAACTAACTCAGAACCGCACAGCTTCATGAAAACTGAACGACTGGCTCCTGAATGTTGACTGGATAAACAATAAAATGAAGGCAGAAATAAAGAAGTTCTTTGAAACCAGCAAAAACGAAGACACAACATACCAGAATCTCTTGGGACACGTTTAAAGCAGTCTCTAGAGGAAAATATATAGTAATAAGTGCCCACATGAGAAGAGTGGAGAGATCCAAAATTGACACCCTATCGTCAAAATTGAAAGAGCTAGAGGAGCAAGATCAAAAAAACTCAAAACCTAGCAGAAGACAAGAAATAACGAAGATCAGAGCAGAACTGAAGGAGATAGAGACACGAAAAGCCCTTCAAAAAATCAATAAATTCAAGAGCTGTTTTTTTGAAAAGATCCACAAAATAGACCACTAGCCAGACTGATAAAAAAGAAAAGAGAATAACCAAATAGATACAATAAAAAACGATAAAGGGGAAATCACCACAGATTCCACAGAAATTGAAACCATCATCAGAGAATATTACAAACAACTCTATGCACATAAACTACTAAACCTGGAAGAAATGGATAGATTCCTGGACACCTGTGTCTTCCCAAGCCTAAACCAGGAGGAAGCAGAAACTATGAATAGACCAATAACAAGGTCTGAAGTCGAGGCAGCAATTAAGAGCCTACCACACACACACAAAAAAACGAGGTCCATATGGGTTCACAGCCGAATTCTACCAGACACACAAAGAGGAGCTGGTACCGTTCCTTCTGAAACTATTCCAAATAATCCAAAAAGAGGGAATCCTTCCCAAATCATTTTCTGAGACCAACATCATCCTGATACCAAAACCCAACAGAGACTCAACAAGAAAAGAAAACTTCAGGCCAATATCCATGAT
>JAPYYA010005170.1:0-11051 GCA_028533165.1 Leontopithecus rosalia | reverse complement strand
CGCTGGTTTCTTCCCATCATTGTAAATTTATCCTCCTGTCGTCTTTGAAATTGCCAGCTTTCAGTAGGTCTCTTGAGTGGACGTCCAAAGTGTTAGTTCCCAGGGCCAGGAACAGCGGCGTTAAGACTGATGGTGTTTTTCTGCCCAGGCTTCTCCTGTCTGGCTTCCTTCTTGTGTCCGTAATAGGCGAGTCTGCCTTCCCGGAGCTCCAAACCTCAGTCAGAAGGGGAACCAGTCGCGTTCACTCTGCGCCGAGGTGCTGGCATAACTTCTGCGCCGGCCTCAGGAGTCAGCACTGGGAACCCGAGCGGCTCCTCCAAACCTCGGTCAGAAGGGGAGCAGGCCTGGCCTAGTCAGCTCTGACAGCTGCGGTGAGGAGGTGCCGGCGATACCGGTGTGCGGCGGTGCCGGCGAAACTTCTGCCCCACGTGGCTCCTCCACTGAGAATCTTCTGCTCCTGAGCGACCAGAATTTGTCTGAAAGTGTGGTGTCCTCTAGTTCTATGAGCTTTAACTGCGAGCTGCAATCCCGAGATGTTAGCGATCGGCCATCTTGGATCGTTCCCCCCAAAACAAAGGTATTTTCTCCCCTCTTTCTTTCTTGAGTTTAGACATGATACCTGGAGCTATATTAGCTGGATAGCCACCTGGAGGCAAAAATCTTGAGGCAAAGGCTAATAGAAAGGCTGACACACTTATCCTGACAGTATAGAGCCATGGAAGTAATGCCAACCTCACATTTTGTATTAGTTTACTAGAGATGCCATACAAAGTACTACAAACTGGGTGGTTTAAATAACAGCAATGTATTTTCTTACAATGCTGGAAGCCAGAAGTCTGATGTCAAGGAATCAGCTGGGTTGATTTCTTCTGAGACCTCTTTTCTTGGCATGTAGGTGGCTATCTTCATATGTTTCCCCACACACTCTGAGTGTGTGTGTATCCAAACTTTCTCTTCTTTTAAGGATACCAGTCACATGGGACAGAGTCCCACCCTAATTACCTTATTTCACATTTATTACCTTTGTAAAGATATGATCACAGTCTGAGGTACTGAGGATTAGGACTTCCACATATGAATTTTGAGGGAATATGATTCAGCCTGTAACACTTTGTTATAGCAAAGCAACACATACAAAAGTCATCATATTTTGGATTATTTTGTTAGTATTTTAGAAGCTAAAAAAATAGTTTAAACCCTGTTGGAAGTAATTTATTTGAATTTTTATTTATGCAGATATATTTCATTTGACTCCCTAGGAGCTGGGCTACCATCTTATGCTTCGGTAAGACATACAATTCTTGAAAGAAAAGGGTTTGTAGACAAAAGATGCATTGCTCCTGAGTTCAGGGAATATAGATTATGTTTCTCCTTCATTTTATAAAAAAGGACTGTCCCTATCTCCCAACCCCCGAACTCCAGGGAATGAATTTAGGGCTTTAATAGATTAGAAAGATCATAGGAAGAGGGAAAAAAAAAGAAACCTAACAGTGCAGACTGGGCTTCATAAGGGCATGATCCCAGGCGTGCAGATGGAAGTTTGATCAAGAGGATTTAATAATAGCTCCCGCCATTACCAAAACTGTCGAACTCCTGGAAGCCAAAAAGTCGCCCTCTTACCCTTTCTCTCCAAGACTATATCACTTTACTCAATCCTAAAACTTGAGCTAATAATTGCAAATCTTAACGTTTTCAACTACACAGTGGAGGCATTGCTTTTTTGGGAGCTTAGTGAGCACTGCAGCAGACTTTCTGTATCTCACCAGGGGCTGAAAAACCTGTGTAAATTGGATTCCAGACCTGTTAAGTTAAAAAAAAAAAGGAATTTATCTAAGTGCTGAGAAGAAAAGTCAGGTTTTAAAATATTGTCCATGATTTGTTTTCTCATAGCTTCTAATTTCTCATGAAGCCAGTCATATTTGAAATGAGATTTAAGTAGTAAGGAAAAGCATGGTATTTGAAAACTA
Source organism: Leontopithecus rosalia (assembly GCA_028533165.1). Taxonomy (NCBI): domain Eukaryota; kingdom Metazoa; phylum Chordata; class Mammalia; order Primates; family Cebidae; genus Leontopithecus; species Leontopithecus rosalia. The sequence goes on along the minus strand of JAPYYA010005170.1, from coordinate 9,084 downwards.
TTTCTACATATACAATAAAGCTTTAATGAATTTGTCCAAGATTTTAATATAATGCCTGATCCTATAGTCTTTACATGGGTTGAACTTCTACATTTTTTAAATGGAATTTCGGCTTGATTAGGAACTCCAAGGGGAGAAGGCGGATCCAGACAGCTTGTTCACCCACTGTATTTTGCCCAGTAGAGGGCACTTGGAACTCACACATAAATCGCAGCGGCAGCAGCAGTAGCGGCAGCAGCAGCATTTAAGATACTCATTTTCATTGCTTTTTTTTTTTTTTGAGACGGAGTTTCCCTCTTTTTACTCCAGACTGGAGTGCAATGACACGATCTCAGCTCACTGCAACCACCACCTCCTGGGTTCAAGCGATTCTCCTGCCTCAGCCTCCCGAGTAGCTGGGATTATAGGCGTCTGCCACCACACCCTGCTAATTTTTTGTATCTTTAGTAGAGACGAGGTTTCACCATGCTGGCCAGGTTTATCTTGAATTCCTGACCTCAGGTGATCCGCCTGCCTCAGACTCCCAAAGTACTGGGATTACAGGCATGAGCCACCGCGACGGACCTCCATGGTGATTCTTAATCGACAGATAACATCAGCTTTTCATGGACACTAGTAAAAGGAGGTGACTGTGACCTTGATTAATAAAATGTGTAATCATTTTGGAAATAGCAGGAGTTAGAAACTACTTAGATATTTCTTCTTGGTGATTGCGCTGACCTGTAATCAATACAAACAAAATCTAAATTGCAAATTATTCAAGCTACAGCCCCAGGGTAAACATTTTATTTCTTTTTAAAAATAAAATTGAATATATATTTGTGACAGCTTTATGATAAGAAAGTAATAGACTAAATAACGTCTATTATTCTTACGTGAGGAGAATTGAGTTGCTTGATACTTTTAAGTATCAAATAAACAAGTTTCAGGCACAGGAAAAAGGAGTCTTAAAATGTTATGAAATATATTTCTAAGATTCATCATTTTCCCTGTCGTCCCCAGAGTACAGATTAAGAAGCAAAATAAGGAAAAATGAAATTCTCTCTGTTCTGTTTACAAATCAAAAGCTTTGATTTACCACTAGAGGGCACTCACTATCCTGTTATCCTTCTGAGGCCTTTACCCCAGCAGGGCTCCCATTCAAATGGAATCTCTGCATTTACTAACATTTGTGAATTATTTAGAAATAATCAGAAACACCCCATAATTCTGGATAGATTTTTTTTCTTTTTAATGCTTTTTCTGATTGTGACGAAAAGTCCTTGACTGCATCAAATGTAAACTAGAGGGACTTAGCAAATTCAGATTGCTTTTGCAACTATACATAAAATGTATTTTACTTTCATACATTTTTAATTTTCATAAAGCAAAGTAAAAATTTAAGAACATTTATGCTTCTCTTCCTATGTTTTTACTTTAATAGAAGCAATTCTGCATATTAATCACTTTGGAACTACATCTTTGTGTGATGTTTCACAGCATAAAATCAACTACTACACTGGTTTCTTATATTTCTTTGCAGAATGATGAAGAACATAATCTCATGAAAATTCTTCTATAATTGCATTAGTTTTCTGGTGTTGGGAATCATATCGCCAGCTCTAAAATTTTATTACTCAGGTCTTTCAGTACAGCATGTGGTTAGGTTGTATTATTATTTGAAAATATTTACTCCACTTTCTTCCCAATGGGAGGAAAATTACCCATGCCATCATGCTGAGCTTGGTCAATGGAATGTGAGAAGAGTATGCCAATTTCAAGCAAAGGCCTTAAATATGATTTAAGAATAAAGCCATTAGCCTCTTGCCTTTCCCTTTTGCCATGACAAGCATGTGTTATGCATAGTGGCTGCCTGTCGGCCTGGGTCCCTGAATGTGAAGCTCTGTGGAACAGAGCCAAGGTTTTCATAGCCAAGTGACTCTCACTGACGTGTCATCTGGGCAAGAAACCTGTTGACTGTTGTAAGCAACTAGAGTTTTAAGGTTGCTTTTTTGTACAGCAAACCGACTCATATAGAAATTGATATGAGGAGTGGGGAACTATTATATGAAAATAAAAGCAGTGTCACAGTTACTTCAGGATAAAACTGTAGGTGGTAAGAAAACTGTAAAGGAAACTGAAGAAAGTGGCAATCTATGTAATATAGTTTTTCTGCAATGGTAATAACTTTGGAGGCAGATAGTGTACCTAATGAAATTGTAGCTTTGGCTGGCTTGGTTTTTAAAAGGGATATTGTTAGTGTAAGTTGGTTGTTATTAGCTACATTTGATAAGACATTTTTAAAAAGAAATAAATACAGAAAATAACTGGCCTGTTTGAAGGAAGGAATGAAATAGAAAACAATCCCAAATCTTGAGATTTCAGGGTGGAAAAGTAAAACTGTTTTCAATCATCAGTTGATAAAAGATAAAATTAAGAAATGTTTTGTGCCAAAAACACTGATTCAGACAGGTGCAGCTAAAAATTAGCGGTGTGGCCACGAATCCTAAAGGCACAGTTCTGCCATAGCTAGATAAGCATACGGTACCTTTAATTAAGTCTAGAGAAAATCATACGTCTACAAAAGGATTGTGGCAGCAGCTATTGGCACACAGAAATGTAATCACATAGATAAATAGCTAAATCTTTTAAAGAGTTGTATTGCCAAAAGCACTGTCATTTTCGATTCGAAGAGACTGTAACTGTTTGAGATGGTTTGTGCTCCAATTTTCTTGGGCAAGAGGCAGGCTGAGAAAGCTGCTCCTTCTCCTAGGATGGCATTGTCTTCAGTGCTCTCCTCAGGTGTATCTAACACAAATAATGAAAAAGACAATATGTTCTAGAGAATGATGGACTGGGGTATCTTCACCTCTACCTCCCCAAGAGCTGAACAGAGGCTACTCAAGAAACATTCCCTACTCTAGGTTAGGAGGTCTCATGATGCTTGTTGCTCAGAATTTCAAAATTACCATGTATTAGTGATGGCTGAGTGCCTCTCTTCCTTCCTCTTTATGAACGGAGGTTTTATTGTAGTTGTTCTGTCCCTGTTTCACCATTTTATATGAGTGTGAATGAGTTATTTTATTCCTGAGTTAGAGACTACCACAAGATCTTCAACTTTGCACCTGATGCCATAAGTGCAAGATAATTTCAGGGTATGTTTATTGGAAGTGAGTCACTTTGAGTGAGAAAGGAAGGAAAGTGAATATCCAAAGAAAGCGTTCTTTGACTGATTGTATTGTTCTTTGCAAATGTGTATTTCCTTCTCCTGTCACGGAAAAAATGTATTTTCTTGCTTCATGGATGTTGGGCTACCACTCCATGTGACTTTTTTTTTTTGCCAATGGAATGTGAGCCAATGAGACAAATACTGTATTTGCACGGAAGCTTCAAAAGTAATTGCTTCTTGTTGTTAGCCTCTACCACAAAAGTAAGCCTCTTTCTCTGAGGTCTTGGGATGACAGGAATTGTGGTATGGAGCTGAGCAAAGCTCCAGTACCACATCCATTCCACAAATCCAGACATATGAGTGGGAAACAAATGTTTGCTGTTACAAGCCACTGAGATTTTAGAATGTTCCCTTCATGGCAATCTCGCTAATGAAGGACTCATGATCTTGTTTCAAATTACCTTTGCAGTTTAGTCCAGGGGATGTAGTGCCCATATAAAAAATTATTATTTATTTAATAAATAATCATTTAAACTGTAGTATTCCAAAAAATCTTAGCTTATATGCCAAATAAAATGAAATGTATTTTTCTTTATTCAAATGAAGCAAACACTTGCTGATGTTGAAACCTCCAACACAGGAAATTTTCAGTAGAAGACAAGTCCATAAGGTTATTGGATTCATTTAGTAGCACTTTGTGCTATATGTTTAGTGCATTAATAAGTCAAATCAAACTATTTGTAATGTAGGCCTTAAGAGTGAACTGGAGGCTGGGTGTGGTGGCTCACGCCTATAATCTTAGCACTTTGGGAAGCTGAGACAGGCGGATCACCTGAGGTCGGGAGTTTGAGACCAGCCTGACCAACATGGAGAAATCCCATCTCTACTAAAAAATACAAAACATTAGCTGAGCATGGTAGCGCATACCTGTAATCCCAGCTACTTGGGAGGCTGAGGCAGAAGAATCACTTGAACCTGGGAGGTGGAGGTTGCCGTGAGCTGAGATCATGCCATTGCACTCCAGTCTGGGCAACGAGAGTAAAACTCTGTCTCAAAAAAAAAAAAGAGTGAACTGGACACTTTTGAAAACTATAGATGCATTACTGCCATGCAGTGTACTACTGAGAACTGTCAGATTATATGTATGAACTTTTGCCAGTGACTTTCCAGCTTGATGATGTGTCATACTAGAACAACAGGATCATTTAGAAGCATGCCTCATGTGATACTAGTAGTGAAGTAACAACATTTGCTTACATTTTTCTTTTACAAATTAGAATGGATTCAAGAGTATCCCTATTGCAAACCCAGGCTGACTTTCACTCCAGCATACTTTCTCATGTGGGAGGGTAATGGATGAGGTACATGTAGCATTCTAGTAACCCTACAAAATCTCAAGTTGATTTTGTTTGTGTTTCCGGCCATAATATAGGCTGCACTTTGAAAATGTGTTCCATATGTGAACCTCATCTGTCATGTGAATGTGTAGCAGGAAACCTCTTGAATTCTTGTGAGAACTGACATGACTTCTGGTGGAGAGAAATCAAAGATCAGGAGTGGGGTACTGCTCAGCAGATGGACCTCTGCTCTTCTAATTCAGAAATAAAGGTAAGTAGAGAGAATGAGAAACAACTCCTAAGGGTAAGCAAAGAAGGGCAGAATGGCTCTTCTGCTCAAATTTTTTTCCATGCCAATTTTTCCTTTTGAGTCAATGTAAGTTTTCTAAAATGCAAAAACCTACTAGGAAGAGTAGGCATTCAACTTTTCTTTTTTTCTTTCTTTTTGTTTTTTTGAGGCAGAGTCTCACTCTGTTACCCATGCTAGAGTGCAGTGGTGTGATCTCTGCTTGCAGTAGTAACCTCAGCTTCCCAGATTCAAGTGATTCTCTTGCCTCAGGCTCCCAAGTAGCTGGGATTACAGGCACCCACCACCACGCACACCTGTTTTTTTTTTTTTTTTGTATTTTTAGCAGAGATGGGACTTCGCCATGTTGGGCAGGCTGGTCTTGAACTCCTAACCTCAAGTGATCTGCCCACCTCAATCTCCCAAAGTACTGGGATTACAGTTGTGAGCCACCATGCCTGGCCTCAACTTTTCTAATGCTTTAGTTAGTAATTCCTTGGAGGGCTCAGAGTCAATGGAGGCGAATCTTTCTGGAGTTAGAAGTGTTAAGGTATAGGGCAGATCTAGGTGAGGGTACTATAAAGAGCTGTGCACAGCTACAACTCCAGGTTTATGCCATGTCACACATGTGCTGGGCACGCAGCAGATGGGAGTGAATGAAAGGACAGATCGTATCAATGGTGCTATGGATATTTAGGGATTTGGGAATCTTCCTTCAAACTAGTTTTCTTGCCTCACATCATGCCATTTTCCTTACTAAATCCCACATAGAACACGGTCAATTCCCTGAGCATAACTCCTACTAAGAAATTTTTGCCTGGGTTGCTTTTTCCAGTCTCTCAGCTGTAAATACTTATACATCCTTTCATGTCCATTTCAAATGTTTCTACCTCTATGATCTCTGATTGATTCCCTTGGCAGAATTAAGCTCCCTCCTTCCCACTTTACTTTTATTCTTCTAGATACTTCTCACTTTGAACTCTCATTATCTGTTTGGGTACTGTGGATGTAATGAGGTCAACACCCAAGGCTTATTTATCTGTGTCCCTGCCACAGCATCATGCATGTATGAAATGGGTGCTCGATAAAACTAATTCAAGGAGTAGAAAGAAGAGGAGGGAAGATATTAGAAAAGTTATATAGAGGCAAAAATGGTAGCACAAAGCTGTCAAAACAAACTTCATTCATTGTGAAGTTTTACCTAGGGTGACAGCTGGCCCAGGTGCCCTTGGAAATCATTTTGCTTGTAGGCTTTGGTACATGACAATCATGCTAAATAGATTTTAGTGCTTGTAAAGAACTTTCCCTCATATTACATGTTTGGTTGTGGCTGGCAATGGGTGTGTGGTCAGCAGTCTTTTCTATGCTGCCTACCTTATCCTATAACTTACAGACACAGCAGTTATTAGAGAACTTGTGTGGCTTCTTGGAGTGCTGCCCTTTTACCTACAAAAGATGGTGATTACCTTGGATTGAAAAAGCTCGCTGTTTGCATGCCAGATTGGCTGCAGAAGTGTTCGGAACATTTCTCAGCTTTTTTTCCTGTTCAAAGCTGAGCTTTCATGTGCATGGTACATTTCCTTGGCTTTGACCTGCTTGAGGTCAACCCCATTTTGGCTTGTAAAGCAGCATTGTTCAGGGATTCTGCTGTCATGCATCCTCTGGATACAAACTGCCTGGCAATGCTCGTGGCAGAAGGCTTTGCTTTTTTGCCAGATACACTAGTTTTGTTGTTGTGCTATAAAGGTGCCATTATTTGCTTCTGTATTGGAGTGTGTAGGTGTATGATAAAGACAGAGAAAAAGAGAGAAAATAGAGGGAGAGAGAGAGGGACAGAAAATGAGATAGGTATTCTCTGCTATACAATGTTAAAATATTTTTTAGGCTAGGTTAAACGCTGAAACTGGTCTACTAAATACCACTCTGCCTTATTTGGAGATTTTCTGCCTTTAGCTGGTGCTTCCATATTCCTATTTTATGTGTTTGTTCTTTGGCTTTCCACAATGTCATACTTCACTAGATACTGCTGGAACTATTAATAATTGTTGCCATTTATTGAATACTTCCTTGGGCCAAATACTGTAGTGAGGGCACCAGACGTGTCATATGTCTAATTATCATAAAAGTGTCATGATATATGAGCAGTACTATTTTTAACAATCTCTGGAAGAGAAAGCTGAGAATCACATGGTTTATGTGATGTGCTCGAAGTTACCCATCTCAGAAAAAGCAGTATGTAGATTTGGGATCAAACTTTGGACTATGTGGTTCTGACCCATATCTTTCCTCTGTGTGATGCCATTTTTTTTCTGTTTCCTGTAATTACCCAGAATTCCCTCCTCCTTCATGCTGCCCTTCTTCCTCAGGCCCTTGTTTTCTGCTGAAAACTAATGAGTGAATCAAAATCTTTAATCTCAGAGATTATGGTTCTTAGCATATGTGCTATTTTAGATGACATACTCATTCTTGACAGGGGAAATGGGCAAAAAAGGACATAATATCTTCAACCACTCATGGTATCTTTCTTCGCCATAAAGGTTCTGAAATAAAGACTTTTTTGAGAACTCAGGTCCCTGAGGGATGATACTTTGATAAGAGGGTCTTTTCGGGTAAATAAACATCCACCTCCCCTCATGTTTTCTAATGATGCCAAGAAGCCAGATGGGATTCAGAGGCAGGAAAAGGACTCAATTACTATTTGTTTCCTTTCAGATTTGAGGTGGCTGCAAAATTTCACTTGAGTCTACTTAGATACATCATAGAATCAGGGAATCTTGGATTTGAAGGAATTTCATTAAAATAAAATGTAACACAATGATTTGTTATCTGGAGCATGCATCAGAATCATTTTCTGAGATTTAAAATTACAGATTCCCAGGCCCAGTACCCCAATATCCTTACTTATAGGTCTTAGATGGCAACTGGGTTCAATAAATGTTTCTAAATTGCAGCTAGGTGGAGAATCATAAATTTAATTTATTTTTCATGATATATGAATACTTTCTTGCTTCATTTGATTTTCCATTTCTTCATTGCATCCCTGGGAAATATGCAGAGAGCAGAACACGAAGATGATTTTCTGCTCAGTTCCATAAAGAAAATCAGTGGCTAGGGTATTATATGAATTAGGAGTGACTACAATCTTCAGGCTTATTATTGGAATAGTGCTGTGTTAATTTTTCAATACATTTTCTTTCAAAGAGCTATTTCACCTATTCCCGTGTCTCTTCCTTGATACTAATTATTTTGACACAGATACTCCCAGATAATTAGGTCAATAATTCCATAGATGTTATTAACCTTTTAATTTGGAAGAATTTTCAGAGGAAATGGAAGCAGAGGGTAAGAGACCTGTGTTCTAGCTTGGTCACTAAAAACTATAAGCTCGTTACTGTGAGACTCAGTTTCCTTACATGCAGTTTGTTCAGATGAACTTTGAGGACCATCTGAATTCTAGGAATCTAAAGTCTCCCTCTAACTTCTAAGCTCCTTCTTGTCCACTTGAACATTGTTTCTGTTATTTTTCTTTTCTTGGATTCCTGTTATACCCAGTAACCTTTCATATTAAAAGAAGACTTATATTCTGTCATATTTTCGGTCTCACTGAATTAGCCTTGCAAAAATTTCAAAACAAAGGGAGAGAGATGTCAAGATGGCTGAGTAGTGGCATTTGGTACTCACCTCCTCAAAGAAGGACCAAAATAGTGAGTATAATTGAATAAATCATCTAAGACAGAACATTAGAATTCAGCCCAAAACTGACAGGAAACACCTAAATAAAGGAGAAAGAAGTGAAACAGCCAACTCATCTGGGATTGGCTGGGAGGCTATAGAGGCTCCTGAGTGCAGGGAAAATGTAAGTCATTGACCCCTAGTGACCAACATTCCTACCTTTTTTTTTTTCACCTCATAATTTATTTATTTATTTATTTATTAATTTATTTAAATTGCATTTTAGATTTTGGGGTACATGTGCAGAACATGCAAGATAGTTGCATAGGTACACACATCGCACTGTGTTTTGCTGCCTTCCTCCCCTTCACCCACATTTGGCATTTCTCCCGAGGCTATCCCTCCGCCACTCCCCCCGCCCCCGCTGTCCCTCCCCTACTTCCCCCAATAGACCCCAGTGTGTAGTACTCCCTTCCCTGTGTCCATGTGTTCTCATTTTTCATCACCCACCTATGAGCGAGAATATGTGGTATTTCATTTTCTGTTCTTGTGTCAGTTTGCTCAGAATGATGTTCTCCAGATTCATCCATGTCCATACAAAGGACAGGAACTCATCCTATTTGATTGCTGCATAATATTCC
>JAPYYA010005169.1:0-11052 GCA_028533165.1 Leontopithecus rosalia | reverse complement strand
AAGGACTAGAACTCAGATCTGGAACAAGTAAACAATAAATATTTATAGAGCTCTCCACTTCAAATACACAAAATATACATTCTTGTCAATACCACATCACACCTACTCATAGGTTTAAATGAAACATTGATTGGCCATTATTAATGCCCATTTTTTCAGAATAAAGCAATATTTCTGTTCACCCTCCCTCTTTCTCTTCCTCTTTCTTCCTCTCCTTTACTCCTTTTTTTCTTTCCTTCTCTCAAAAAAAGAAAAAAAAAAGAAATCAACTTGTAAACCTCTAGATCCAGGTCGGCAATGTCTCTCTCATTGCTTGATTTCCTTCCTTCCCTTCCCTCCCTCCCTCCCTCCCTTCCTCCCTTCCTCCTTTCCTCCCTTCCTGCCTTCCTCCCTTCCTCCCCTCCCCCCCCAAAAAAACCTTAAACACACACGAACAAGATGGTTCAGTTCAAATTAGCAGCTTTGCAAAGAGTACACAATGACTAGTTCATATCAAAATGGGTTTGATGGTTTATATTTGGAACTACCAAGAGAAACAGGTCCCAAAACTTGGCACCCTGCAGATTTCTGATTGCTTCTTTAGAATAGCCCAGGTTTCAGTGTATATACTCAGAATTAACATTCTAGATTATTTTAAAATCAGCAGATGGTGAACTGATTCTTTTAGATGTAAGTATTCTCAAACTCATCTCCTTTTGATGCTTATGTAGGGAAACAAGACTGTGTACATGGCTGAACTTGATTAAGTAATGAGGTTATTAACTTAGAGAGTAGATCTGGATTAGGGAAAAAGAGTCGGATTTGTTACCAAGAGTGTTATCTAATTTATTTTCTGCAAAAAAACCACATTGGAATTTTGAACTGATTTATATTTGTTTCATGAGCTAAACCTTATTCAGACAGCTGAAAGTAGAGAAAACAATCTTTGCCTCCCGGGTTCAAGTGATTCTTTTGCCTCAGCCTCCTGAGTAGTTGGGATTACAGGCACTCGCCACCATGCCTGGCTAATCTTTGTTTTTTTTGTTTTTTTTTTTGAGATGGGTCTCACTCTGTCTGTATCCCAGGCTGGAGTGCAATGGCACTATCTCTACTTACTGTAATCTGTGCCTCCCGCGTCCCGGTTCAAGCAATTCTCCTACCTCAGCCTCCCAAGTAGCTAGGATTACAGGCACATGCCACCATGCCAAGCTAATTTTTGTATTTTTTAATAGAGACAGGGTTTCACCATGTTGGCCTATGTGGTCTTGAACTCCTGACCTCATGATCCGCCTGCCTTGGCCTCCCAAAGTGCTGGGATTACAGGCATGAGCCACTGCACCCAGCCTAGTTTTTGTATTTTTACTAAAGACAGGGTTTCACCATGTTGGTCAGGCTGGTCTCAAACTCCTGACCTTGTGATCTGCTCACCTCAGCCTCCCAAAGTGCTGGGATTACAGGCGTGAGCTACCATGCCTGGCCAAATTCACTCTTACGGTAATTTTTTCTCAGAAAAAGCCTGATCTCAGAAAGTAAAGAGAAGAGAATGGGGTCATTCCTGTTGTGAGATTCTAAGAGAATAATCTTTTTAAAATGGTGGGATAGGAGGATAGACCTGGGCATTTTACTAAGCTTTAAATAAACTGCTCACTGCTGTACTTATGTTTAGGTCTTACTTATCCAAGCCCAGACATTGTATAAGAAGTTCGTGAAGTCATCTGGCTTTCTGGGGAGTGAACAGTGGGCAGTGATTCACATTATGGACCAGAGAATGCGCTTCTACCCAGTGGCCTTCTTTTGCTGCTGGGGCCCGGGTAGGTATCTTCATGAGAGGAGATGGGCAGTGAAGAGGGCAGTTATTAGATTCTGATCAAGCAAAGTGGTCTCACCAAAAAGGATGGCTGCAAATTCCTATTCTGCTTGTAAAATTTGCATGGGCCCTATCCATATTTCCAGTTTTTACCAACCTCCTTAACTCCTTTTGCTTCTTATGTTTTAGAAATTAAGAGAATTAAACATGAGATGCACAATGATATAAAAGGAAGAAACATCGTGACAGACTTGGAGATATTAACACCTGCCCTTCCTACTACATAAGGTTATAGTGAGGATCAGATTGGATAATTTTTTTTTTTTTGAGACAGAGTCTCACTCTATTGCCCAGGCTGGAATGCAGTTTTGCAATCTTGGCTTACTACAACCTCCACCTCCCAGGTTCAAGCAATTCTCCTGCCTCAGCCTCCCAAGTAGCTGGGATTACAGGCACATGCCACCATGCCTGGCTAATTTTATATATATATATATATACGTATATATATACGTATATATATATACGTATATATATGTGTATATATATATTTTTTTTTTGAGTCAGAGTCTCACTCTTTCACCAGGATGGAGTGCAGTAACATGATCTCGACTCACTGCAACTTCCACCTCCTGGGTTCCAAAGATTCTCCTGCCTCAGCCTCCTAAGTGCCCGGTTAATTTTTGTATTTTTTACAAAATTATAGTAGAGACGGGGTTTCACCATATTGACCAGGCTGGTCTAGAACTCCTGACCTGTGATCCACCCACCTCGTCCTCCCAAAGTGATGGGATTATAGGCATGAGTCACCACACCCAGCCTAATTTTTGTATTTTTAGTAGAGACGGGGTTTCGCCGGGTTGGCCAGGCTGGTCTCAAACTCCTCACTTCAGATGATCTGCCCACCTTGGCCTCCCAAAGTCCTGGGATTACAGGCATGAGCCACCACACCCAGCTAGATTGGATAATTTTTATGAAAAAGCTTGGGAAAATCTGAATTGATAGGAAATTATTACCCTCTTATAGTATATCCTGCTACCATTACTACACTAATAACATACAAAGTTTTATTATTAAAGACTAGAAGTTGGAGGCCTAAGACCCATTGGTTTGCATAACAGGTTAACCTCACTGATGGATTTTATTATGCCTGTTGTTTCCATTCTGATAATGCTCAGGCATGTGTATGGAGTAACCTTATACTTCAGGTAGTCAGGGCTGACAAGAAGGTTTACACTTTGTGTATTACAGCTGTCATTCTGATGATCATAAAGCTGACTAAGCCACAGGACACCAAGCTTCACATGGCTCTTTATGTTCTCCAGGTAACATCTTTAACATTCATTATCGCTGTTCTACACTCTCATCCTATTTTCTCATATTACCTTTACTCGGTAAGCACAGTTTTTTCCCTCAGAGTATTTATTTCCACACTGCAAAAGAGAAAATGTATTATTTACACTCAGTTATGAAGAATGTGGAAATTTTCTCAAAGTCAAAGTAGATGATGTTGTAAAAGTACTGCCACGCATCCAGAGCATATATATCTCTGGTCAGTTTTATTTTGCTGATGTGTTTTTAAGGAATGGGTAGCAAAAATAAGATCTGACAGGCATGTTCTTATGAAACATTGGCAGTGACATGGTTCTCTCCCATCCAGAGTAAATTGAATGGGATAAATGAACTATTTTTGGTGAATGGTAGGGAGGGGATGGAATAATCCTCTCTCTTTTTTTTTTGTTATGGGATTTAAGAATACTTTTTGGACTATCTGACTATTCTGATGAGATAGTTTTCTCAAGGCTACTCTGGGAAATGAGGCAAGAAGGAGAGGCATTGAAGCTACTTCATTGTTCCTATGTATATATTAAGAAATATGACCAACTCTCAGTCATCCATGATAGTGTAGAGAGTGAGTTCAGGATGAAGTAGAAAAAATACAAAAAAAAACTGATGTCAGATCTTTATGTTTGAGATAGAGACAGTATAACAACGCTTTATGAATAAGGGAAGTAGGAATTATTCCCTGGATCTCTGAAAACCTGAAGCATAGGCTGCATCACCCCTTCATCTCCTCCAGGCTCTAACGGCAACATCCCAGGGTCTGCTCAACTGTGGAGTATATGGCTGGACACAACACAAATTCCATCAACTAAAGCAGGAGGCTCAGCGTGATGCAGATACCCAGACACCGTTATTATGTTCACAGAAGAGATTCTATAGCAGGGGCTTAAATTCACTGGAATCCACCCTTACTTTTCCTACCAGTACTTCCACGATTCTTTGAAACTACAATATTGGAACATCCAGGAAATGGAGTTATTCTACACTAATGGATTGGAAAGAATTTTGGGAAAGGACATCTTAAATCTTTTCTAACTATGCTCTAAACTGCAGAACTGAAAGGAAATATAGTGCTATTGTTAGTAGTCATTCTAGATGAATTGGGAGTATCTCTCCAGTTATTCCCAGATTCACTAGTGATCCTTAAACTCTCTTCTGTTCAGGGAGAGGAAGACACTTTTCATCTCAGAGATAGACTCATGTTACCTTGATGGATATTAGATTTGTCTAAGTCTCTTCTAGAAAAAATAAATTCCAGTTTATTATTTATATGTGTCATTTCAAGGCTTTCTACTCCATGGTTGCAGGGGAAGTCAGGGTGGGGGCCATGCAACAACTTACTCAGGTCTTGCCATTGCTATTACTGTCTCTAAAGTTGGACACAAAAATCCTGGGTTTCTATTCTGGGAAGAGTTTTGGAAACTCATAAGAAACAAGGACAACTACTATCAAATAAGTGATAGTGGGACTTTTAGACACACCATATCTAAGTCTCATATGTTCAGATCTGTTCTAGGACTTGAACAATAGGGATCACGCCACTCTAAAATAAGAAGGCTGATCTTTTGACGTTACAGGGACAATAAGATTTAAGAGAAATAGAAACTAAAAAAAAATCTAGAAATCAATAACTGTTAACTTGCATTTACAAGCAGAAGTCCAAGGTTGGTTTCATTGTGTTCACTTTATCAATGAATAAAGTTAGATTGAACAATCAATGTGAACAACTTGCCATTTTTATAGGTGAAAATGGTCTAATATCAATTTCACATCGTTCAGCCTAATAGTAAGTGCTAAATACATGTTTATAGGATAAGTGGGTGAACAAGCAAATATGTGACTTATAGGTAAAATTTAAATCTTTTGGAAAAGAAAAAAAGACTGCAGAGTTTCATTCAGGGCTGGGAATATTTATCTAATCTGTTTCTTCCTCTTGAATCATGTAGTAGTGATATTTGGTCTCTCCAGCTAAGTGATGAACAAGGCCAGTCTGAGTCCAGAGCATCATATAGTATGATGCCAAAACAAAGGGAAAGCCAAATGGACAAGGTGACTGGAATGATAATTAATCAAAACATCTAGACCTACTAATCTGATTATTGCAAAGGTGGTCTTCTTCTCACCTGATAAATGATCTTGGTATGTCTGAGGCAAAATCTTTAAGATTAGAGAAATTGAGAAGATTATAACGGAAGATTAGACAGGATGCTATGAAAAGTAAGTTACAGATACCTTTCCAAAAGAACTCTCTATAGAAATGTCAGGGGCTGGGCACAGTACTCACGCCTATAATCTCAGCACTTTGGGAGGCCAAGGTGGGCGGATCACCTGAGGTTGGGAGTTTGAGACCAGCCTGACCAACATGGAGAAACCCTGTCTCTACTAAAACTACAAAATTAGCTGGGTATGGTGGTACATGCCTGTAATCCCAGGCCCTCAGGAGGCTGAGGCAGGAGAATCGCTTGAACTCAGGAGGCAGAGGTTGTGCCAAGATTGCACCATTGCACTCCAACCTGGGCAACGAGAGTGAAACATCATGAGAGAGAGAGAGAGAGAGAGAGAGAGAGAGAGAGAGAGAGAGAGAGAAAGAAGGAAAGAAAGGAAGATCAGGGAGCTCAATGATAGCTCTTTTGGTTTTAGACCATGAACTTCATGGAAGTTATGGAGGGTAACCTGGTCTTATTCTGTCAAAATTATATCTTGAGGCTTCTCATTGTCCCAGAGATCCTGAGACCTGATTTCATGATAGCACCGAACAAAAAAGACTACCTCACCTAGGAAGCTGCATTAACTTCTTTTATTTTAAAAACGAATAAGCAGTCAGCATATAGAAAAATAGATGGAGACAAGAAAGAGTTCCTATATCCATAGTCCCTGAGGGACACCAGAACTAAGAAATCCAATAATCCAATTTTTTTTTTTGAGACAGAGTCTTGCTCTGTCACCCAGGGTATAGTGCAGTGGCGTGATCTTGGCTCACTGCAACCTCCACCTCCCGGGTTCAAGTGATTCTCCTACCTTGGCCTCCTGGTAGCTGGGACTATAGGTGCCCACCACCACGCCTGGCTAATTTTTATAGCATTTTAGTAGAGATGGGTTTTCACCATGTTGGTCAGGCTGGTCTTGAATGCCTGACCTCAGGTGATCCACCTGCCTCGGCCTCCCAAAGTGCTGGGATTACAGGCATGAGCCACTGCGCTTGACCAGAAGTCCAGTTCCAGTTCTTAAAAGGTCCTTTCAGTATCACTTCATATTTGGCCTTATTACCAGAAAGAAGGTAATTATCAAATGTTTTTCAGATTTGTTCATCTTGCTGTTCCAGTGATTTTTTTTTTTATTGATAGTGTCTTAGATTGTCTACGGATGTAAGCAAACAAAAAGATAGTAGGAATGAGAAGTAATAAGCAGCTAGGCAAGACTCAAATTAGGATTATCAGCTTTTTGTGATACTGAGAGTCAGAGGGGATATGTGGAGCTGGGCCAATGTTAGACTACCTCCTAATCCTTAAATTGTCATGTGGTAGGGGCATAGCTGTAGACAAGTGCCAGTTCTTAAAATTGTTGTAAACAACCTTCCCATGACACTTGTCCAGGTTGTAGTCATAGTGGAGTACAGTGGTACCTAAGCAGGATTGATTGATACAGATCTTTTGTGGACCACATGGGGTTCCATCCTTTACCTCCCTCTCATCAGCCCTGTCTGTACTCCAACACCACATGTCCTGCATGGGAGAATGGGTAAGTGATGTTTTTCAGCATGTGGTATCTTTAGATGTTTTCGTATAGCAGTCTCTCACATCTTACACGTTTGGCTTTGTACTTGCTAAAACTTTAGACAATCCTTTAGACTCATTGCCAGTTTCCAAACCTATCCCCCTTGATAATGATAATTTCCAAGCAGCTCGTGTGCCCTTTCCAGAGATTTTAATGCACTGATTCTCCAGGCTTCTGCCCTGGCCCTGGTAACAATAACCTTGCTCTTTGCAAGGGCTACTATCTTGCTTGTATATATCTGTGTGGCACCACTCAGAGGTGCCATTAAAATGCTCTCAGAGGTCACATTCATGTACACTGAGGCAGCAGGGTGTGGTTGCTTTTAGAAATTTGCAGTGTCTGCAACAGAATCCAAATGCACAATCTGGACCTTTCTTCGGCCATTGTGAGGGCAGACAACAGTGATCCCTTTCACAATCAAGGACATTGCCACACTTGCATTCTTTTCCTTCAGCACTATCTTGTTCCCACAATATGGCTTTCCAAAGGAGCTTTGGTGCTCAAGTTTATTAAACAGGCAGTCCTCTCTGTGCCTATGCAAAAATGAATGGAAGCAGTGGAAGCTTCAGTTGCTGAAGCTCATATCAATAGTAATAAATTAATGCATAGTACAGGTACAGAGGTTCTGGCCATGACACTTTTAGTCCATATAGTCATGTTTCATTTCCGAGTTGTGGCCAAGCTCATGAGCCATGAGAGCTGCGAAGTGGGGTATATCTTCATGAAAGAAAGATTCAACATTCACTGTACTCTTAGCTCTACAGATACCAAGGAGAAATGCATAGCCCTGGTACTTTCCAGGATTTTGACCAATGATCATATGAGTAACAACATGTTTCACCTTTCTCAAAGGGTTCCAGCTGGTCTCTCCAGCAGTTAAAAATTTGAAACGTTTTCTGCAGATTCAGGAACATTTGCACTAGCTTTCTTTCTGTCCATATCTCCTAACTAGTTCATATATCTAACCAGTAAGTACTATTTAGCTCCTTATTGTACCACTTGGCCAGCGTGTGGACATCTGTTACCATCTGTGTAATGTTGGTCACATTATATTATTCCATTTGTAACTACTTATTGTCAAGCACAATAAACATTTCTACATACTTGGAAAGCAGTCATATATGGGGCATGTGGACTGGGTTCTATTCTGCTCTGAAACCTGATTTCAAGATATGCTGTAAACCATATGTTTAAATTTGTTTGAGGTATTTATAGGCTTGATGTCAAAGACAGTGCCATGGAGTCAGAATTCCCTTTGGCACTGAGGAAGTTCTGACAGTCACAAAAGAATCCATGTCACCTGTTGACTCTCCATTATAGTAACAGTGATCCTATATAAAAGGCAGGCCCAAGCTTTATTTCCCATTTTAATGTGTACAGATAGGGAAGTTTTTGACTAACAATCCTTAATTTTGCTTCAAATTTAATAATATTTCATTTTCTCATATTAACACATAGGCCACCTTTTCTCCTTTTTATTCTAGTCCTCTGAATATCATCCAATTTCTAGGATAACAGTTTTTTAATAAAGAGATTTTTTTCACCCCATTTTCAGACACCCCATCTCAGGATTTCTGGATGAAAAACTGTTCCAAGGCTAGGCGTGGTGACTCACACCTGTAATTCCAGCACTTCAGGAGGCTGAAGTGGATGGATTACTTGAGGCCAGGAGTTTGAGACTAGCTTGGGAAACATAACAAGACCATGTCTCTACAAAAACTTAAAAAATTAGCCAGGCATGTGCCTGTAGTCCTAGCTACTCAAGGAGGCTGAGGCAGGAGGATTACTGGAGCACAGGAGTTTGAGGCTACAGTAAGCTATTATTGCATTCCAGCCTGGGTACCAAAATGAGACTCTGTCTCAAAAAAAAAAAAAAAAACAGAAAAGAAAAATTGAGCTGGTTTTACAGTGTTCCCATGTATCTCCTCTACCTCCATGGAAGATTTCTCCTATTATTAGCATATGTCATTAGTGTGGTGTATTTGTTACAATTGATAAACCAGTACTGATACATTATTATAAACTAAGTCCATAGTTTAGGGCTCACTCTTTGTATTATATAGTTGTATGAGTTTTTACAAATGTATAATGTCATGTAGCCACCGTTGCCTTGTATGGAATAGTTTCACTGCCCTAAAAGTCCCTTGTGTTCCACCTATTTATCTGGCCCTCTTTCTCTCCAAACCCCTGGCTTTCTCTATAGTTTTGTGTTTTCTAAGTGACATATATTTAGCATACAGTATGTAACCTTTTCAAGCTGTCTTCTTTTGGTTGACAATATGCATTTAAACTTCCTCCATGTCTTTTTTTATCATTTCTTTTTATCACTGAATTATATTTTACTCTGGATTTACCACAGTATGTTTATCCACTCACTTATGAAAGCAAATCTTGCCAATTGAAGGGCATTTTCCAGTGTTTGGCCATTACGAATAAAGCTGCTATCAGCATTTGTATACCGGTTTGGTGTGTATATAAGTTTTTGAGTAAATACCTAGGACATGATTGCTGGATCATACGGTAAGCCTCTGTTTAACATTGTACACTGCTAAACTGTCTTCCAAAGTGGCTATACCATTGTTCAGCAGATTAGAGTTCCTAATGCTCCACATTCTAGCCAGCTTTTAGTATTGTCAGTGTTTTGTGTTTTAGACATTTTAATAGATATCTTTTGTTTTGTTTTGTTTTTTTGAGATGGAGTGTTGCTCTGTCACCCAGGCTGCAGTGCAGTGGCGCACTCTTGGCTCACTGCAACCTCAGGCTCCTGGGTTCAAGTGATTCTCCTGCCTCAGCCTCCTGAGTAGCTGGGACTACAGGCACGTGCCACCATGCCTGGCTAATTTTTTGTTTTTTTAGTAGAGAAGGGGTTTTACCATGTTAGCCAGAATGGTCTTGGTCTCCTGACCTCATGATCCGCTGTCTCAGCCTCCCAAAGTGCTGGAATTACAGGTGTGAGCCACCTCGCCCAGCCTCATTTTGTAATTCCCTAATGTCATATGATATTGAGAATGTTTTCATGTACATATTTGCCATCTGTATATCTTTGGTAAGGTGTCTGGTCAGATCTTTTGCCCCTTTTAAAATTGGATTGTTTTCTTACTGAGTTTTAAGATTTCTTTTTTTCTCCTCAGCTGGGCACCATAGCCTTGGCTCACTGCCTGGCCTTCAGGGTTAAGGCACTGGATATACACCCTCAAGTAACTTGGTGGGGGACCCATCACACTACACATGTGATTTTTTTTTTTTTTTTGAGATGGAGTCTAGCTCTGTCGCCCAGGCTGGAGTGCAGTGATTTTTTTTTTAATTTTTAATTTTTTATTACATTTTAGGTTTTGGGGTACATGTGCAGAACATGCAAGATAGTTGCATAGGTACACACATGGCAGTGTGTTTTGCTGCCTTCCTCCCCTTCACCCACATTTGGCATTTCTCCCCATGCTATCCCTCCCCAGCTCCCCTCCACTGTCCCTCCCCTATTTCCCCCAATAGACCCCAGTGTGTAGTGCTCCCTTCCCTGTGTCCATGTGTTCTCATTGTTCATCACTCGCCTATGAGTGAGAATATGCGGTATTTCATTTTCTGTTCTTGTGTCAGTTTGCTGAGAATGATGTTCTCCAGATTCATCCATGTCCCCACAAAGGACACAAACTCATCGTTTTTGATTGCTGCATTATATTCCATGGTGTATATGTGCCACATTTCTATCAGTCCAGTCTATCATCGATGGGCATTTGGGTTGGTCCCAGGTCTTTGCTATTGCAAACAGTGCTGCAATGAACATTTGTGTGCATGTGTCCTTATAGTAGATCAATTTATAGTCCTTTGGATATATACCCAGTAATGGGATTGCTGGGTCAAATGGAATTTACTTCTAAGGCCTTGAGGAATTGACACACTGTCTTCCACAATGGTTGAACTAATTTACACTACCACCAACAGTGTAAAAGTGTTCCTATTTCTCCACATCCTCTCCAGCATCTGCTGTCTCCAGATTTTTTGATGATCGCCATTCTAACTGGCATAAGATGGTTTCTCAATGTGGTTTTGATTTGCATCTCTCTAAGGGCCAGTGATGATGACTGGCCATCAACAAACATTTTTTCATATGTTTGTTGGCCTCTTGTATGTCTTCTTTTGTAAAGTGTCTGTTC